>JAYMFX010280658.1:0-17831 GCA_036784945.1 Monocelis spectator
CTATGACCTACATAGAGCGGTTAGAATAACAAATATACTCGTATTGACATGAGCTCTTGATTTCTTACGATACAACAGATTTACAATTTTTATCAATGAAATTTGAAAGGCGCGCATTATAGATGTATGAAAATTGATTAAGGGTTTATTCGAGTCAAATTAAAATTCGATTTCCTGTCTATTAAAGCTGGGGTATGCCGCGGGCTACTTTGAATGATTTTGATAACTCTCGATGATCTGAATGCATATTAATTGCAATATGCATGGACCAATTGCAACTGCTTGCACAATACTTACATACAGTATGTGTGTATACAGAGTGAGAAAAGGCAATTTCTATATTTAGGGAGATAATTACATAAATGTGATATCGAAGCACGAGTTGAGAGTGAAAATTTACTGTTAAGTATGGATTCTTAGCTGGGGGAATATGCAATTTTCAGTCTGTATATTATTGCATCAGTAAATAAAACTTCTCTAAATCTGTTATAATAGAAAAATAATAAAATGTTTATTCGGGGGGGGGGGGGGGATATACAAATTTAGTGAATAAAGGAGGAATAAATGAAACGGGGGAAACAACGCACATAAAATTTATGACTGCGTTTACATAACGGATCGATCCTGTCAAAAATACCAAACGATTCCAACGAATCAGAGCCGCGGTCATGTCGACTCACAGGCCTCAAGCATAGAAAGGATGTGTTACAAATAAAATATTTATCGAAAAATAGCAACAATATACAAATTTGTCTATCGATATATAAGAAAGTTTTGCGATGTCAATGTTATCATCTCGGGAATATCACCTGCCTGGCGTGATATCCGGAGGGAAAAGAGATGAATTTCAGTGGCGATCAGGAACAACTGTTTTTCAATTATTTAACTATTATGATGAAAATAAGTAAACTCCTTTAACTGTTAGCTAATTAAATTATATTACACTGCTCAACCGAAGACTACGTGAATATCGTGATATTCATGTAGTTCTTGTGCTCAACATTTCAATATCTTTTGCAACTTACCCAATTTTATGAATTTTATAATTTTTAACCGAGATTTCATTTTAGTTTCAAAAATGAAATTGTCGTTTAAGAAGAGTTATATTCTATATATCAGTTAATTTCCTGACTAATTCCTTCATATTCTTGTATATAAAATGTTTATATCAAGCATGAATCATTAAAACTAACTTTTAATCTATAATGTTCTTATAGAGATATTTTATAACAATAATAGTCTTATTAAGTCTTATTATAGTATATATAAAACATTTTTGTATTTAGAAATTAAAATATTTTCTATCTAAAAGTTAGTTATGCATCAGAAATTTAAAATTATTCAAATGAAGATATATTTTAAAGAACCCTCGTTAAAGATTAAATCCAGTCTTTTTTCAGAGATTTACATTCAAATTTTAAAACATTTCAGACAGATGACAGAAACTATAAAGAAATAGCCCTTCATATTATTTCTTTCTCATGGTATGTTTATATACGAATAGTAAATCAATGAATTTATCAATCAAAATCCAAGTGTCTCTCAGATCAGAAATGTTGATTCCAATATCGACTAATATCGATAATAAGCTTTGCCGATTCAGCCATGGATTAATTCATGCATCAATCAGACTGCCAAAATAAATTGTAATCGCAACACCTAAAACTAAACGCCTAGAACTGAACACTGAACACACTGAAATATAAATTGAGTTAACGGAAAAATTAGTTGTTGATTGGTAGGTATTCCTGTTGCAAAATGAATTTCGCGTTTAGTCTTGGCATCTGAAAATTGCCCCATTTAATGAGGATGGTGTAAACTGTAAAGAAATGTGTTGCCCTTGTTAAGGCAAACTTTAGAATAAATCAATTTCAAGAAAGCCGAATTGTCAGTTTGAAATATCAAATTTCACTATTCGCTGTAGTATTGGGAAAGTTTTGTTAAATTATTCTCTGCTATGAAAATTCTATATAATTCCATACTCTCATTTTGATGTTTAAAATTTACAGCTTACAATAAATTTATGACAACTATATAGGAAATCGTTATACAAAGATCGCTAGGTATATAATTGGGATTCCCCTTTTTAGTTACATTGTGTTACATTACATACAGTATGTATATAATATAATCAATTTAATTTGATGAATAGAGCTATATTTGGATGCATATCTTCTCAGCTATAATGAACCGGTTTTGATGTATTGATTGGTAATATTTATTCACTTGCAATTAATTAAAAACTTGATGACACTTGCACAGAATTAAATATTCATCAAATATAAACAGGTCAGTGTCTATATTTTACTCTCAAGCACAGTCAGTCTCCAATGGATTTTATAATGGAAATTGCGTCTCAACAATTAGGTTAAACAATTTTATTATAATCAATAAAACAAGGATTCCATATATATGCGTTTAATATAGTAATCAATTAATATTTCACAACCAAAACTTTTAAATAACATATACCTACTAATCAGAGTATCAAATTTCCTCTCGACTATTTAGTGATCCGTCGGTTGTATCTTCCACTCAGACGGACATCTTCTTGATGCCAAAGTCTGGTGGATATTATTCATTTATCATGTTGTCGATATGTCTATTCTTGAACCTTTCTCAAGATTGTTGATTCTAACAGTGCTACTTTCATACCTTATAAATGTCTTCGCAGTTTCCAGCTCGTCTTAATTTCTCCGTATAGTTTTATCTTTCCGTCCTCTTCTCTGCGTTCAAGTTATATCCATATATCTTCGGAGGCAAAAAATTATATTAATGCAGTAAAACAAATTAAAGTTTTAGTTTTAATTTTTTTGCACTTTTTAAATATTTACAATTTATAAAAACATTTCAGTTAAGTGCCTATATTTGGATGTCAATTTGAATTTTTGAGGTATATAGGTATTACACATTACACAATGTCAATCAAATGAAATGATTTGTAAATATAAAAATGTCATAATGCCTTTCAGTTCAATGAAATCTTTCTGTTATTTTATAATTTAATTTCACCAGGCTGAGATCGATGTTCCATTCCATGCTTTATATTTTGAAGGTTTGATGTTAATCATAAATTCAGGCATGTCTCATCGTCGAAAAACAACTTCAAATTTGATTCAATTGACTTGATTGACGACAATTTTGCTTAAATGATTCATACGGTGTGACAAATTCAATGTGACATTTTCCACAAAATCATTTCATAGAAATAATTAAAAAAAATCAGGAAGATATAACAAAATAGCAGCATGAATATTAATTTGAAATGTCTGAGATGAAATGAAAATTTACTTCATTTCCCGAGACAGTTAATTCCAATGGCTGATTTAAAAATAATTGTTGATGTTTGAAAAAATCCCATATCTAATCTGTCGGTTTTTAAATTCAGTTTTGTTATAAGAGAAATTTAACGAATTTATAAAAATGTTCTCTTTAAGTAAAATTTCTTTCTCAATTTCAAACTGAATATTCCCACAGGATCCTTGATGACCTTAATTTTATTCATAAAAATCCGTTTTTTGTGCTCTACGCAATTTTTGAAAAAAATTCTCATTAATTTTTTGATTGTATTTAAAACAAATATTTAATAACAAACAAACATACATATATGTATTTATATTGTGTAACAGTATGGAGTTTAAAAAATCGTATAATGTATTTATTCAAACACAATTTACAATGTATATATTAATATATACATTGTAAATTGTTTTCAGTTACATCAAGTATATAAAGAGTAAAATGAACTATTGTTTATTGATCAAAATAGTTTTGATTATTTATTCATTTAAAAAAGAAAATTCGCTAAAATCGGATCAAATTGTATAGCAAGTGGCATCTTTGAGTGTCTATACACTCTGTGCTAAGCATAATAAATGTATTAAAAGCGGTTTCTGTTGAGATCTAAGGGTGTGTGCAACAAAAATCTATGGGAGAGGGATGACCATATAATATATGGACATAAAGTTCATGCTATTGTGGCTGTTTTAGTTTTGGTGGTTTGGAGTATATTGTTCTCATGATTACATGATTCTTATGCATGATAACATTTGCTAATAAAGATTTATAGGTACCTACTGCAAGATTATTTGAATGAAATATGAGGAACCTGAATTCATTTAAAATGAGGAAGTTATCATTGCTAATGATGAATACGTTTAAAAACTGACTTTATAAGGAACATGCTGATTTACGGAATCGGGATTAACACTGATGGGATAAATTCATAGGGCAAATACTTTTATTCAAATTTTCCAAAAATATATAGAAGCATTCGATCAAAGTAGAAATATACTCTCTACATTATACTGATTATATTGTGGTACTTTGATCGAATCTGATCTGGTATATCTATAACTTTTATGTAAACGACAAATTCCCATATTTCGTCTTCTTTGATAAAATTTCAAATTGCTGTTTAACAATTGCCATGTCTAATAAAAAAAGTAGGTACTTCAAAGTAAAAAAGAGCTCTTTATGCTCTTGAAGATTATTAATATAGATATGTATGTATATGTAGAGGTCTTCGTTTGTACCATAATTTCTCTTTCATTGTCTCTCTCTCGTGGTAGGCACTAAAAGTATGCAGCCATGCACTCACAACACCTATAATTTGATTTCATTGACGATAATTGGGTGATTTCAGTCAGTGCTGCATCATTCTTATCATAACAAGAATTATAGTGAGTAATCTCTCTACTTGTTAATGGAACTCTGTTTGTCGTTCGTACAATTTTAAATATTCTCTGCACCTTCCAAGATCACTATACAGGGGATGACCAATATAGCAGTTGCTTTCGTCCAAGATGATCTGATGCTCGTCTTACGCCATCCATCTACATAAATCTTATTTTTTTGAAAGAGTTGATTATGTAGTTGTTAGTAATCATCCAGAATCACACATTGATAATAATTAGAATTATTATAAATGATTTTTTATTTATCCTGAATGAACATTATACAGAAATATCATTTTAATTACATTTTAATTTTCAATATTTCTGACAATTTAAAGCTTTGTCTTATATGTATAATATAGTATAGCTTAGAGATTTATAAGTCAATATATATTTATAAGTAGGTATACCTCGGTATATTATAACTATGGTACCTATTTTTGAAAAGTTCTAATTTGTAAATGTTTGAATAATTGAAATTCAATAGGTATTGTTGCACTCTTATTTAGTATGAATTAATCAATGAGAGTAACATTCTCCAACAGATTCCGTTTCCGATTGCCCTGATGGCTTTAAATTTGAAGTAGGTATAGATTGTGTTAAAATTTAGAGAGTAGCTTCTAAATGTGGGTCTACTAGATGTAATACCACTAGAAATTTACAATTAAAGACAGACCTTCTATATAAAATATTTGGCTTGGTAATCTATTTGACATTTTTAACTTACACAGGAATAATAATTTGATAAATTTGAAATGAATATAATTGTCTTATTTCATCTCAGTCTGATACTTTAATCTTTGAATGAAATCATGAATGGATCGCGGTTATATAATGAGAAATAATATAATAGAAATAAGAGTGAATCTGTTTATTAGAAAAAACATCCCATTTGGATTAACTAGGAACAGGCAATTTAATAGTCAACACATTGTATTTATTCACTGTCTGATGTAATATATTTTGTAATCTTATACGTAATTAGTTCAACAATAAGAAGTCTAAAATCTAGAAGTCTAAAATAAAAAATCTTCAATAATATAGGTACTTCACTTCTTAAGATAATATTAAAAGTTTCATTTCGTTTTCATTTAAAAAGATGTATTTAATGAGCATTATAGGTAATGTTTCTGGTTGAACAAATTTTTAAGTGTCATCCCTTTCTGTTTGGCAATTGAATATGATCCCAAGAATGTTCTTATTTATTTACAATCCAAAATGAAAAAGAATGATTACAGGAGGTATCATTTATGGGCAATATTCAAATCAATAAAATATATAGGTAGTTCAAATGTAATAATCATAAGAGCGTTATGTCATGATAGTCATCTTTTATATAAAGTTTTCTGTCATTAAAAGAATATAGAGATTCACATAAAGATTCAAGATATATAAACATATATTTTGTGGACCTTTATTGATCTATTTATTGACCGTAGGTATAGGTATTTCTATAGCTATAGAGCAACTTTACTAAATTTAAAATTAACTATAAAACAAGTAGAACTAAAAAAGAACTATGTTAGTTTAAGTTTAGGAGAATAAACCTAAGAGAATGAATGTATGCTGTATCTTAAACAAACCAACAATTATACATTTATGAAGCAAAATTAAATTTGTAAATATAGGTACGTAATAATATTTAAAATTTATGAATTAATATGCTGTGTGTAAGAGAATATAAAAAAATGAAAATTCCCATATCCCTTCAATAGAAATACGAGGCAAAAACTTGTCGAAAAAAAGATTTTACGTCGTCTTTGTATTTTTTTGCATCGTATCATTGCAGAGATATGGGATATACGAAGTAATAAAAATGTGTCGGTTTTAGAGATTGTCTATCAATTTACTGAAATTTTTATGAGTTTTAATTAATATTTCAAATATACAGCTTCAAAGATAAATTTGCCTTATATGGTCAATTTGTCCATTTCTCGACACCCACGTCGATTCAATAAGTTCTTCTGGTTCTTTCAATTCGTTTTGTTGTTGCACATCGGTTTCAATAGCATCCGTATGCTCTGTGTTCTGCTCTCTATTGTTCTTTCTTTGCTTGTAGTGAGCGAGTCTTGTGAGGAACATGTTGGCCACATTGATCATAGCCTCGATGCTTTCCACCACGGCAATAAGACTGAAGCCAACATAGAAGCCAAGAATGCCTGCCAAGTCAGACATCAAATTGCGGAACTCGTACGCCCAGCTCTCTTTTATGAGGGTACTGAACATCTCACCGCGCTTAATGATCAGCTAGAATACAAACGCACTCTTTTGAATTAGTATTAATAGTACCTGAATATACACTGAATGCCGAACACGGCTAAATTACGAACATGCGTGTGGAAATATATAATGCATGTTCACGCATATACTTATTAGCTGACCCGAACCCAAAACTTTGGTTCCCCCAAATCCATTTTCATCGCTCCCTCTGTATATAACAACCTATTATTCAACTATAGACTTATTGTACTGCCTTTTCTCTAAGAAAGGCTTTACAGTTATTTCTTTTACATCTACAAAGTTTTCCTTTTTACAACGACCAACTAGCAATATTTCAATAAACGTTATAAAATGATAGAGACTGACTTACTATACAATATCTTTATTTATTTCATCCTATAGACCTCATGATTTTTGAATTATCTTTCTTATATGTTTCTAATTCACCCATCAGAAAGTTTTGTTTAAAATATAGATAATCAGTTCATTCTTACCATTTCAAAGTTACGTCGAACTTTATCATCGGAGAAGTTACCTTTCTCTAACCATTGCCATCCTGGTCTACTTTTGTTATAAAATTGTCTGGATAAATTCATCATTGGTTGTATCATTTGCCAAACGAAACCATCTTTTGGCCATTTCGAAGTGGTTTTTGTGGCGCTGTATTCCCAAGTAGAACACGCACTTTTCTGTTGACATTTTTGATTAAAAGAAGCTACACGAGAGCTCTGATTCATTGCGCATGAAATGATCTTATCGAATTCATATTTTGTACTGGTGTTGTCGCCACAAAGGGGAATATTTTCCAGACTCATTTCCTTTATCATGGGGTAATCGTAAATATAACAATTGCATTCTTTTCTAATTAACATTTGCAATTCAAGGTAGAGACAGTCGTAAATGGTTTCTTCAAATTCAACGAAAGAACCGGGTTTCAAAAAATTACTGTAGGAGATATTCAGAGGTTCTTTCACACAACCGATCCCCGTTGTCTTTGGTAGTAGTGCTCGATTTGTAACTTTGAGATCGACTGTAGTTCTGTAGCCACCACTCAAGAGAATTTTTAACTGATTCACGTGTGGATATTGGTTTGGCGGTGTGAAGTAAACGGAAATACTGTCGGTGGCCTGGGAATACTCGGGTTTCCACGAATAAGGGAATAGGAAATTATATCGATTATCTGGATACATTTCTGCATCAAGATAAAAATAAAAGATCAAACTATCTTCAATACTTTGTAAATGATGTACCTTTGGCCGATATCTATAACACGCTAAATAATTCCAGTTTGGAAGAATTTCAATTTCTTTCAATTCGACGCGTGAGTTAATGAGATCGTTTGATCCAGCACCCAATATAATAGTTTGGTGTATTGGTTTTCCTAAATGCCGATATACATCTCTTCTTGATACAGATGTCCAAAATCTAACAATTTTACTTATCGATATCTTGTCAGTTAAATTATGAAATTGACTATAAAACGAGGTGGTCTTGATTCTATGAGCTAATTGTTGTTGCATAGAAATTGAAATGGGCATTTCATTACAGAAGTGAAGATCTGGAACAAGAAATTGTATTTCATTCGGTCTTAATTGAGTGGTGGTTGGAGAATTGTTAAATTGTGTGAACAATGTGGAAAAGTGGTAGAGAAACAAACTTACCAAAAGCATCATTCCGCAAAATGAAAAGAATCTCAAGAGGCAATGCTTACTCTTAGATGTTTGATTGACGTTCTCGGACAAGACATGTCCGGACAAGCACTGAGTGCATATCTGAGTGAAGACAAGCATATCAGCCAAAAGAATCTTAACAAAGTATAGTTCTATACAGCTAACTAATCGAAATTATTTTTTATAGGGAGTATTCGATTCGTTGTATTTCATTGGTCGTATTGCATTTGCTGAGTTGCCGAATAAAATTTCACTGAGCATCTAATAATCAACTGTTTCAAAATGAATTTAAAATATCAGTAGAGCTCTGCTAATCCAAAAGACCTGCTTGAGAAAATAAATAAGGCATCATGTACTCAATCAAACTAACACGAGATATCATGCTTGACTTATAGAGTTGTTATATGTTAATTTGTTTTAAGGAAAAATGAAAATTCATTTAAATAAATATTGTTTATTAATGTTATATGTTAACGTTACAAGAATTTTTGCCATCTTGGTCATTTTAGAAATCATAATACAAAATTATTCTACAAACAATGCACATTTTAGACATTTCGTGTACCCATATTGTCATACCTAGAATCTGTAAAATGCTTCCCATTCCTCCTTTTCTTTTCTCCATTCGCAGCCCCCTGAACATATTTACCAACTTCTACCCAGCCATCGTCTATGTCTTTCTTTAAATCATCATTCGATTTCGTTTTTGCATTTTTTTTAATCGCTTTAGATTTCTTAGCTGATTTTTTTGTCGCTGTTTTCTTAGCAGTAGTGGATATTTTATTACTCATCTTTCTATTCATAGCCATTCTATTTGTTTCAGCTATTCTTCGATTCATAAAATTGTGTCTTTGGAATTGCATTCCATTGGGTCGGTGATTTGGTCCTCTTCGTATTCTATTTATTCCAGGTCGTATTGGTGTGCGGGACCTTATTTGATTGCGTATGAAATCCATGATCTAAACATAACATATTATCAGATAATATGATAAACCAGTAGCAGTTATTTCTTTTATTAAGTGTTCTTGAACGAAGATACGAAGAGGTACAATGTCTATATAATTATAGAGACTGTCTTCGAATATATTGGAATTAACAAATTCTTCCTACCAATTATTATATTAATTACCATTAAATGCATTTTCATAAAAATTAAAGTGTCTCATGTATTATATAAATACCAAAAATCATCTGCAGATTATATACTCGATAATTACAAGTCAGATACGCTTTCTTCGTCCAGAGGTTAATTTATCAAGATAAAAATATGTCGATACTTTTGGTATGGAATAATTGTATGTTATGGTTTGAGAATAATTCATTCAAAATGTGTAAAATGATTAGTAAAAGTTTAGTTTGAATATGAGAAGTATTTTTTCAGATGGAAATTAAAACCTCAATTTACCTTTTTATTTAAAACATAACAAATTCTTCTAGACTGTTCTCTTGCTGTAAATTGATTTTGAACTCTCAATATGCACCTTGGGTTAGAATTTGGCCAACAACGACCTCCCATATCACTCATACAAGCACAAACATTACACCCGTCAGATATTCTAAAATTGAATGTGACATTACATACATAGAATAATTGCATCCGCCATTCATTCTGGAGACTTTCATGGCGGATAATCAAAGGTAAAAAATAGTTTGTCTTATAAATAACAAATATTTTAAAAAATCAAAACAAAATTTTTGGTCAACAAACACTGTTTTACTGTGTTTAGTGTTAGTGTTTAAATCACACAATTATGATCCAAAATAATAGAGCTATTTTAAGAAAAGATTTTAAAATCTTTTGTTAAATAATAAAATTACAGAAAAAGCAACGTTATTATAAGACCCTTCCATGCTAAAACTATTTTAAAACTAAAAGAATGTTTGAAAATAATGTTGAACATCAATATCTTAATTAACAGCAGAATTTGTTAACACATCACATTTTGAAGTATTTGACATTATCAGTTCAATAAAACTCACAAGTTATACATAAATAAACTATTACTGAAGTCACTGCATTGCATAAGTTTTATGTTCTCTACTCAGATGTTCTCTATACTGCTACGAATACGTAAGATAATGCTGAAGTTTTCTCACCTGAATCCACGCAAATACATGCAGATCACTCGGAGGTTGTATTGACACTTTAGTCTGTACAGTATTCCACCTCCAGGTCTTTGTGGTCTTTGAGCATCGACCACATTTGAAGAAAAAATCATCATTAAAGATAGCACAGGAAATGCTGCAATAATCTTCATGATTTTGGCTGCCAGAAAATAATAATTTAGTCAATGTATAGTCTTCCTCACGTTTTCTATTTCTTTAGTATGTATGGGCACTTACCTATATACTGGACAACAACTGTCCCACGAATAAACAATGCCCTCATATCAGTAGAGCGATTAAAAATTCTATTATGGTCACGAAATGTTTATTTAAGACAGTTCAAACTGCCGTAAATTATCCTCCTCTTCAGTTTAAGCATTTTAATTTTAATTTATTTGGTCTGATTATAACTAGAATTACAAGATATGTACGTAGAAATGAATGAAAAATAACATAATTGACAACGGGTTTCTTTTTATACAATATTATTACAGTCTTACAGCTATAATACGAATAATGAATTATTATAGAAACGTTTTTTATTTAGATCTTGAAATAATACATTTTGACGATTTTGACGATTTAGAAAAAAATTAGAGAGAATTTTATTGTATTCAGGGTTTTCTAATAAACTGTGGTAATGAAAGATACTAATAAAACATGTAAAACTTGAATCACATAATTGTTTACATTCTTTTATTGCTACAGAAAGTTTTCTTAATTGCAGAATAACCTCAGAAAATGATATCTTATTAATGTAAACCTCTGCTTCGGGTTTATCAGATTCAACTGCCTATACAGTGTATTCCCGATGAATTCCAGCAACGCTCCGATATTGTAGCGCAAATGAGGTAAACTCTCAGGAAGAAGGTCGTCCACCAGACAATTCATAGACATATTCAAATACAACCAGTCGCTTCAATTCCTTCAAGTAACTCTTCATTCGCTTATCAGTTATACAAATCCATGAAATTTGTGTGATGTAAAAGTCATCATGCAAAGAACAGCTGGGATTTTCCTCTTGGGTGATGGATTTCAATATCTTGAAGACTATCACAGAGAGATTTGATAACGGATTGTACTTTAGAATTACGACTGATGTCTGCCACAATATTGATGATTTCATTCAATACTTTACAATGACATTTCATTAATCTGAGTGAGCAATGCATTTTTGGCACAAAACTTTGCGATGAATGGATGTCTTCACGATGAAAAAGATCAGCCAGATGATACAGCTTGCAGGGCTTGTAGAGCGACAATAAATTTCCTCCTCGCAAATAGGAGAAGATATAGAAAACATTCACCCAAAGTGAAACATCTCTTGGGATCCAACATGTGTTAGTTCAGCAATATTCATTCTTGTCAAAGCTTCTCCTTCCAAATCCACTAAATGAAAAGGGAAATTAGTATAAAGAAGCGTTTTAGGCTTCCAAACATGAGATGTGTATAGGAAAAACCTTTGCGAACAATATTGTTGGGTGACCTTGCTCCGTGTCGAAAATCCACCAAAACAGATTGAAGAGTAAAATTATAATTATTAGGAGCATCGAAAGTTCCTGAACAAGCGGTTATCCTCCGAACACAACTTTACCTTTTCTATAGGTCTCATAATAATAAAATGTAAAGTTTACACATTAAAGTTGCTTTGTTCACATTGATTTTATACTCAGTAATATTTAGAATATTACTCTGTGAAAGAATTGGTATTTCTAATTAAGTATAATCATATTCTGCTAACTATATCAATCAGTTTAATAATACAGTATTTAATTATCAGCTTGCATCAGCTATTCTTTGTCTATAGTTGCAATACAATACATTGTATACAATCGATTATATGTACGTATATGATGATTAGGGTTAGACACATTTTATCTTCATTAATATCCTTTTTTATGCAATTACTTATAAAAAGAAAAGATCTGGTTTAGTCAGACTATAACTTAAAGGTCAAAACATTCATAATTATCTTAACTCTATATACCAATGAATATTTTCTATTTTGTGACTTCATCAACCTCTATTTCTCCAAAAATATTTCATTTTGAATTACAACATTTAATCACAACCTTATTCATAATGATTTGTTACAAAATACTGCACTATACCCTGCTCTAATAATTCTTTGTAATAATACACCGCGAATTTAAATTCCAGTTCCAAATAATCTAATTATGTTATTACTAATTTATCAATTTATGTCAATTTTGGGCATTTGACAAGAGCAATATGTCAATATGTCAATATGTCAAGGACATTTTTTTATTTGTAAGCGTAGATTGTTTGGAATTAAACATTTTAATTCGCGGTATTGATTACCATATTTATTCTCATGACAATTTACATATAGACGGAAAATTTACTACTAATTATTAATATTTATATGGCTTCTGTCCTCCACTTTGAATTGATAAAATTGACGCAACATGCTATATAGGTACTGTTTACAATTTTGATAACTGACTGATGATTTATAGTATAAATTAAATTAAGTATACATACTTATTACAGATTGCGCTTTCATCTCTGCAGTTGAGTTCTGCTTTCTTGATCCTTAATGAGACTTTGTCTCTTGCCGCGGTGAGATTTGCTGCAGATTTCGGGTGTTGGTTGGATCGTTGTAGTATGGGATGGAGAGATTGAAAACAGGTCATTCATACTTTGTACGTTGTCCTTCTCTTCCTGTTTGAGGTCGTCCATACCCATTTCTTTCCAATCTCCTGGACAATTCACTTCAAGGCCTCTGTTCTTGTAGTCTTGCAATGTTCAGAAATTCTTACGGCTTCATTGTTAATAACTCTCTTCTTCAGGCTTCCGGGAAGCGCTGAACGACAGTGTAGTATAAGATCAGGAATAGTTTTAGTCATCTTCCTGTGGAAGGAGAAGGTTGGTTGGCCCTGTGGATTAGAGCCAGATCGAAAAGGGAGAGCGAGTTTTCCTTTGTAAGATGTTCTAGGGTGAATTAAGTTTTCATGTTGCGAGTTGAAGTCTATAAGGACTTGTTCAGCTTCTTCTTTACCTGTCACTACAAGGAACCTACATACCTATAAAGGCAGGCAAGTGGCTTTTTTGTGAGAACTTGTCTTTCTAATCGGTCTATAAAAGCTGTGGCCAAAATACCTGAGAGTCTGCTTCCCATTTTGATAACCCGCTAACTTGCCTTTGTGTTGGAAAGAGAAGAAGGTACCCTGAATGATATCGAGGAGCAAGATCTTGACATTGTAAGGTGGTAGGGGTTAGGGGGTAGAGGAAGGTCGAATTCTTCCGCAAACTCCATGATCAGGTCAGTCTGACATGTCGGGGCAGGTTGTTCCGTACTGCTTTTAACATGCTACTTTTTTGCATGTTAAATTTACTTTGGATTTGATTTATTGATGTCGTGCCAAATGGATCTTTGGTAAATTTTCTATCAGATAGATGTTGTAGAACGGCATAGTCTGGCCATGAAGAACACAATTTGTTAATGTTACTTTTGAAAATGGTCAGATCGACCGAAATATAGCTGTATTTTAATCAACAGAGTTTTGATTGTTTTTCTTTTTTATCAACGCAATTATATATAAGCTATACTTAATTTATTTTTATGTACAATTATATTTCAGGAAAACAGTTTATCGACGATGTTCGAACGATCTGGTTATAATTATATCAATGATATCCCTTGATGAGCATAATTTTATCAAATAAACGACGATTATAATTTGTTAGTTTGTTTTATTGATTAGGGCGCTTATAGTTAAATTGAATGCTGTAGAATGACAAGACCAATTTTAAGTAACTATGTCTATACACCTCTTATACACATCACCAGTTTTTCTTTGCATATCTGTTAGGCTATTCGTTGTGAATTATCAGAAAATGTGGAGCTGAAATAATTGCACGCTTGTTATCATCGATTTAGATATTAAATTTATTCGATTACTTCTTTGTTCCACCAAACTCACGATTCTTTTATACTAATGACAAAATGAGATCGAAGGTAGAAAACAAATTCTAAGTATGTCAGAGCTAAAAGGCAACTAAAAGTACAGATACTTTCGCGATTTTGTTGTAGATAATACCCCGTCATTCCAAAGTTTAACGACATAAGTAATCTTTTTAGAAAATACTTTTCCGAGGACTACGTGAATTTTTACGTGGTTCTCGGAATTTCTTTTTCAACACTTCCACTACATACTTATTTCTCGTTCCCAAATCGCCTATCCATTGAGAAACCAAGTCATCGTTTTCCATAACAAAATAAATGACACAACCATTATTAGTCCGACATATCCATATAGCTTCCATTATGTAAAACTATTGATTTAATAGGCAACGAATACTATGAATTGAATTCATACAGATCATTTTGCTGCTTAATTCACCTATTTAAATGTCCGACTGCAACGTCTTCAACGAATCCAAAATAGCTGCGTTAGACTAATCAAACGACTGCCTCGTTAAATTGATACACTATCAGCTCGCAAAGATCTTCAGAGGCTTCTCACCAAGGCTCGCATTTCATTCAAGATCATTTGTTGCTTCGCCCACAAACGAATTTACGTTATCCTACCTGAATATCCCGTGAACATTGTTTCGATCCGTACTCCTTCTGCTGATTCAGTTTAGATCATTCAGAGCTCCAACTTTGATTCAGCCTATCCCAAAGAGTATCATCATTTACTTTCCAAACTCATTTGTTTTCTTTTGTCTGTTTTATCTCATCATACTCTCCATTCTGATTGTGCTTCGTCCCAGATACTGTGGTTATAAATAAATTATTGTTATTATGTCCTAATCGACTTGAAGTTACTAAAAATAGCATCAATTCAAACATTTAGAAGAGAAAGTCAATCGCGGTCGATGTAGGCGCTACGATTGGTTAATATGTAGGTGGTTATCCAATTAATCCTCACTATATATTTTTAAATGTTTATTTACCGAAAAACAAATGCATATAAACATTTTAAGGATCCCATGTTAATGAGCTAACATTAGACGAAAATATGAAAAATATGAAAAATTTGAATCAATATAAGATTAAATCTCTGTGGATAAACAATCAATAAAAGTTCAGACTATAATTTGATAGATTATAGGTGGCATGAAACACATTAATTCAGATCAATTCTACACAATATTCACAGCAAACGATATGATTAAGTCTGTCCATTAGGGCAGTAGATAAACGAAACACCAGTAAGGTAAATGTAACTGGAATATCAAAAGTGATGAATAGAAAGTCAGCTCATATCGGGGTGATATTTGTAGTGTCTGGGCAGAGGGCGCTGAGGCTGAGTGTAATGCGAGCCCGGATAATCATTCGGGTCGGTGTCGACATAGGGTGGCATGTGGTGCCAAGTAGTATGCAGCCACCGATTCGCTCTCGTGTCCGGACTCAGAAGACGAATCACTTTCAGATTGGTCTTAGTCTTTGGTTCACTGAAAACCGGGTGACTCATAACCAGAGATTGTTCATGCTTGAGGGCTTTCTCTCTGAAATAATTAGCTATTTTATGCATGTCATTGTTCCAAAACAGAATACTAGTTTGTCACAGAATACCCAATGTTAAAGTTTGACTCAAAGTATCATATTGAACATTTGCTTTTTATTAAAACACATTAGTTCATGACCATAGGAATTAATTTTGCTAAATTTTGAGTCGGAAGACAAAGATTCCATCGGAAGTTTTATAAAACTTTATAAAAGGGACGCGCAGAATATTCTACACAAAGGTTCTCAAACACAACGGTGTCGACAAACCCAAACTGTGGACGATATACAACACTCTAATCTGATCTATATCCAGCCTTCTGCAACTTATCGATAGAAAATTTCAACCGACTCAATAAAGTCGAAAAAAAGAGCAGAAAAAGTAATTGGCGCTTCTCCAAAAATCAAACTCATTGACCACAATTGCAACACCATGACAACAAAGATGGCGAGAGAAGATCATTTACCTCACCATCTCCTCCCAAGTATTCGAAACACTGGTCACTCAACTCGGCAGCCTCCATCACGGGTCGTCGTCCCCTTTTGCAAAACGACCAATTGTTCAAAATCTCAATTGTCCGGTATTTCTATGTAACCATGGCGCGATAACTTATTTTCATTATTGGTCATTTCTGTACATCATTCTTTTATTTGTAACTATCACCGATATTTTCGTGATTTTAATAAAGTCATTTATTATTAATATGGTAAATTCAATTGTTTATGTCCATGTTCTATATACGTTCTATGTTTTTATATTACACAAGAATACGATCCTTATACTTATGATCACTATATCATCAAGTCATCAAGTCAGCTTTCTCTATAACTAAAAGGAACCCAAATTGAAGACAACTGTACTATAAAATCTACAACAGAAATTTAATAGCTTTAAATATAAATTGTCCAGTCTTATTTAGTTCTCAAAATAACTCAGTTTAAAACATTTGTTTCTACAAAGACTAAATCAAAACTTAATCTATCGAGAAAGACATACTGTGAAATAATCTTTATAGCATAATCAATAGAAAAATGAATGTCTTTGCTCACTGGTTGAATATTTTCCTGATGTCCTCCTTATTACACTCTTTTTTCTCCAACAAGGCTTGCAGCATGCTCATTGCATTTTCTCTTTCTATAAAAGAAATACACAAGCTAACGAATATAAATTTGAGTATAGCTATGTATATATTATCTGCATGCATGAATGAGTCATGGCCAGAATCCATAGATCGAATCAATACTTCACGCTGGCCGATGTTACGATACTGAATACCACCTATTACAGAATGAGTTTGTGGCAGTACAGAATCCCCATGGTGAGGAGCATGTTGTAACTATATAGTTAAGAGTCCGAAAATTTCTTGTAGCTCACCTTTTGGTGTAGCAACTTCTAGCCATTTTTCCATTTCCTCTCTCACTTGTGGACGCAGGGTTTTAGCGAGTGTTGACTGGGTACCATATTTTTGTCGATTTTGTAGAACGTGCTTGGAAACAATACGCCTTTCATTGGTATCACAATTTTTCATGAGGTCACTCGCCTTTGGTGTAGTACCTTGTAGCTAGAATTATTGTTTAAACGTTCAAATTTAATTAAATTAATATTTTTAATACAAATGTGCCACTGCCTTTTCTTAATAATGATAATATAATTCTTAAGAATATTTTAGCTTGAAGCAGTAT
>JAYMFX010280769.1:1996-17826 GCA_036784945.1 Monocelis spectator
AATATGATCTCTATTCTAATGAACATAGGAATATGATCTCTAGGATCTCTATTCTAATGAAGATAGGAATATGATCTTTAGGATCTCTATTCTAATGAAGATAGGAATATGATCTATAGGATCTCTATTCTAATGAAGATAGGAATATGATCTATATGATCTCTATTCTAATGAAGATAGGAATATGATCTATAGGATCTCTATTCCAATGATAGTTTTAAAACTCACGCTTCCTCAAGATTAAATCCCAACATTTTTACAAATTCTCCGAATTCAATTTCATTGTTGCGATTGGTGTCAAAGAGGTTTAATTTCTTTTGAACATTCTATAAGAAAATGGAATAATCGTGAATAGTTTATGGCATAGAAATTTAAGGGAACTAAACTCTATAATGCCCAGTTGTTTACCTGTATTTCTCTGTCGTTGGCATCATGCTTCTCCAAGTAACTGATTAATTCTTTACCTGTGATACTCTCTGAAAATCAAAAGACTCAAGTTATCAAATATACAAAGGAGTTGAAAAATTTGAAAGTCATTATTAATTTGGTCAAGCTGAAACATTTTAATTTGGTAATATCTATTTTTAGCTGTGAGTCATCATTTGCGTCACTCAGACAATCAGATATAGATATTGATTGTAAACTGAAGATTCCTATGGCAGCAATATAGTTATTCCCTATTTGTCAAACAGCTCATTCGCTCAGCATCCTTGCCTCTCATTCGAAGGGTAGCGGGTTCAAGCCCCACCAAAGGCAAAAACAAGTTTCCATTTGTTTGCAGAGCAATACTGAGTGCCCTGTATTCGTATATCCGTCCAATGTTCTTCGATATCTCTGAACATATTGACTGATAATTAAATTGATTGTTCTATTTTATAAAATTTTCGTGTGAATGTGAACTCTTCCTACTAAATATTTAAATAATTAATTACAATAAATAACTATTTATAAGAAACACTGTTATTTAGAAAAGGTACTTACTCGTATCATTTGTGTCGATTTCATAAAAGATTTTAAAGATTGTGTTTCCATTAACAACTGTTTGATCACCCATTTTTATTTGAGAATTCAAATTCAAATTTCTCTTAGAGAGAGTTGGTTAGGTTAATATATATGTAGTACCTATTTAGACTGAATGAAATCTAGATGGATGCTACAAGTGAATATAAAAGCGTTGTAGATCTACAGGAATGTACAAGTTTAGCATTGAATGATAAATCTTGAATCTTTTAGAGCATAGTATGAGTATGATTATGCATTCATGCTATTCTTCTCTGCAAACAAAGCTGTCATCGTTTTAAGCAAGGCGTATATATTTATACCCTATATACTGTAGTAATGCTGTTAACAGCAATAGACCAGACAAGAGATGCAACATCAAAGTCTGATTCCAGAGTAGAACCTCCATTATAGTTCAGAGTGAGATGACATGAATGATCTAAAGCTTCTGAATTCTCATATTCAAATAAACTGTGTAGGCCAGTATACTGTAGATATTAACACATGCTGTATACTAAGAGAAAAAGCAGTGAAATTTTAATTAACTAAAGACTTGCATTGCATTCAAGCAATTCAAAATCCAAACGCAAATGAATATGATAGAAATTCACAGCCATCTTAGATGTCTATGGATACTAAAATAAGATAAAATATAACAGCACAATGTTAAAATAGAATAATGCGAAAGAAAATTTAGTTCAATGGATATAAATTAAATATATTTCAAATAATTATAGTTATTTGAAAGTCTTGGCAAGTAATTCTACGCACTTTGAAATATATTTCAAAGTTTTCTAATTTTCGTCCCACTGGGATAGGTAGGACGCTGCGGTGGGGCTGAAACAATCTTCTGTTCTATCCATGCATTACAGTCGCATCCACAGTCATAATGAGAGTTATAGGGACCAGCGGGTACCAACTCGAAGCATCACGACACCACATCGGAAGTAAGGAGTTAATTAAGCCATTAACATTTTCCAACATCAAACGAGATCGGGTTCCTGTCCAAACAGCATTGAGACAAGACAAGTTGGGATAAAACTTTTTTTAATTTTTAAGTTCATACAGTATATAGATAGTTTTCCAACCGTTTCGAGTATTTTGCAGACGATGTTTTGTTGTTAGATTAGAAATTTTTAAATTACAACGCATATCATCAATCTTCAGCTGGATATAGATTGGTTGTAATAGTCATCAACTATATCGACTCAAAAATCGATAGAGATACAAAAGTGATATGACGCAGAAAAGACTATGGTTTGGTGTGGGATATGGCAGAACAAGATTATTGGTCGTCATTTCTTCATAGACGGCGACATGAATTCCCAAATTTATCTTAAGATGCTTCAAGTCTCATAAGCACTGATTAATGAGGACGGTGAGTTTACAGGATGGTTTCAGCGTGCGGGAAAATGGTTAGACCTCACGCCGCTTGATTTTTACCTGTGGGGCCATTTAAAGGCTATATGGTCTACAGCGAAAGAATACGAAATAGGGGCCATATCTTCAGGATCGCATTAGAGCAGCGTGTAACAGCTGAAACGCTAACATTTGTTCGCCAAGAATGGAAGAAACGAATTCTCATGTAATGGTGAACATGTTGAACGTATTATCTGACTTAAAAATTGACTTTACCGCATTACATAATTCCTTTAATTGTAATATTGACTTTGTATTATAGTAGCTAAGATAGCTTATTATCAGATTATTAATAAAATTACCTATGTTTGGCGACTTTTGAATCACCCGAATACATTATAAACATTTACAAGATCAATAATAGAGACAAAAGGTTAAATATAGAGTTTAATAATTTCGTTCTATATTTATAAAATATTGTCAATAGGTATACATGCAAACACATCTAATACATAAGATTCCAAAAAAAATTATGGAATCTTAAATGGATTAACAAGAAAAGATTTAAAAAAGACTGTCGCTAAAAATACAACATTGAGCCTAAAAAATCTTTTAGTTTGTGTATAAAGTATTATTATTCATTGGACTACAATTCACCACAATCAGCAATCATAACTTCCTGCTTGACAGATCCAGAATCACTTCCAACAGCTACCATTTTAGTCACAACTTCATCATAACCAGTTTCAACCTCACCAAATACAACATGCTTACCATCGAGCCAATGACACTTTGAAACAGTTATAAAAAACTGAGAGCCGTTGGTATTTGGTCCGGAATTTGCCATCGATAATTGTCCTATTTTGGTATGTTTCAATTGAAAATTTTCATCATTAAACTTATTGCCATAGATACTCTGTCCACCAGTGCCATTACCTCGGGTGAAATCTCCTCCTTGGCACATGAAATTTGGGATGATTCGATGAAATTTACTTCCTTTAAATCCAAAGCCTTTTTCACCGGTACAGAGTGCTCGGAAATTTTCAGCTGTTTTCGGTACAATTTGGTTGAACAACTACAATGTAAAAAATACTTTTTAATTGAGCTTTTATATCAAACATTTTCCAATACTGATGTTCAAATCATAATCAAATCCTTGTTTTGTTATACAAGAAGTCCTATTCAGAAATCCACTCAAATGAGCAAAGTTTAACAGCGCTTGTCTTTCTCTAGATTTTTTTATCAAGTTTTGATTGATGATAAAATAACAAGAAAATTGAAATACTTTCTCTCACAGTTGAATGTGTGAAGTTACAGATTGAACATTAAACTGTTGTGAATCAATAGAACAACTTTATTAAATGAACATGCTCTTGTAATAAGAGTATTGTGACTTCTTAAACAGGACAATACAAATTGTGAGATGGGCTTCCTCTTTGTCAATGATATGTTTTGCTACCAGCTTCAATTTAAACTTTCTTATACCATTAATTAACACCAGTAGTCTGAATATGCAGCTATGGCAAACATCATTTATTTGCTTCCAAAACGTGTGATGTCTCTAGAATTCTAAATTAAATTATCTGGAAAAGCCTTCTGGCTTTAGAAGTTATGGAAGCTCTAAAAGCAGAACTTATGAGACAATCAAATATGATTACTGCAAATTAAAAACATCAAACCATATTGACAAAAAGGCCAGTTAAGTTATAAAACAACTAGGTTATGAAGTAATTTGACAGCAATATTTAAATATGACTAGTTGATCTCATAACTTGATGTCCAACCATATTAATGAGTGGGTCAGTCAAATTTATTTTATATAATTTGATGTTTTTATTTGTAGTCATTTCTTTATAACAAGCATTTTCAAGTTCATCTCAAATTAGAATTTGAATTGTTTAGTAGAAAAGGAGCTCAATAATATATATGTCTAATTTTGTATAGTACTATTGCTCATTATAATTTCTAAACTTAAATAATCTGATTAGTTCTTTGCATATATCCCATCTCTGCTGAACTTTGTAAATTTGTTTCCATTTGCAGTGGTTGTTAACCTTAAAATTGTACCAAATTATTTATCATTTTTTATCCCAATATAAATTCAGAAGTCTCAAATCTAGAATTCAACTTTGTACACATAAACTTTCATTTGCTAATGCTGCAATGTAATTTATCTGTAAACAAGTTAATATGCAAAATTTATGTGCACCATAATATTATTCATTAATCCACCTACTTTAAAAGTAATTCTACCAGTTGGTTGACCACCAATCGTGATATCAAAAAAAACTTTGACAAATTCTTTGGAGCTCATTTTGTGGAAAGTAAAAGATAACACAAAAACACGCTAACTGTATTGTTAACAATCAAAATGATTTAATGCGCGTTTATCATTATTTACACCTATTTAAACACTTCGATTTATGTATGCAAAATGGGTTAGAGACTCTTGAATTGTATAAAATTTTAATGTATAAAAATGTAAAAGAAAAACTTAATGATATTATTGTTCACTTTCAAAGTATCCAGCAGTGAGCTGAATTTTAGAATCCCGCTTTGTTATTACAGTGAATACATTATGTACGACAACCATAGAGATCGAACTATCTTTTCGTCTTCTCTGTCACAAGAGAAAATAAATTGTCCGATCTCTATGACGACAACGTACATAAATGTTCTAAATATTGCGGAAGTGAATCTGGTTTTCATTCATATACATTTTTTAAATAAATAAAATTTACTTATAAAAAAAGAGAGTAATACGAAATATTAGTAACTATTAAAACAAAATTCATGTGAATTTTGAATTGCAGACATATCCTCTTTACTTTTTATTCGATTAAATTCTTGATAAAAATCAGTTTAATACTAATATTATATCGGTTGGAGGGGTTATCCAAGAACATAAAACCAACATTTTAACATTAAACGCTGTATGTACTATAGCATATTGATTAACACCTATTAAAGGCAATGATAATTGCAGATAAAACCGCATTATTAAATGAAAACTTTATTTATAAGAATAATCTAAGCAATCTTAAGTAAAGCAATTTGAAGACAATAAACAATCTGAAGAATGAAAAAAGATATTATAACAAATGATATGAGGAATAAAATCAATTAATACTTGATGAATCTCACATAACATAACAATTAACGACAAGCTTTATCTTATAAATAAATTCAAGACTACATAATGTCTCTTAAAAACAAAAACATTTTGCTAAATAACCTAATACATAAAGAAGTATCATGAAGAGGATGTATTACATTTCTATGATGGAAGAATATAACAAACGCTAAACGATATCAACAAAAAGTATATAATACCTAATACCTATTTTAGCAAATAAAAATAGTTGGGATGAAAATGAAAATAATTTCTGGACAAACATGCCATTTGTAAATAAGACTTAACAAGTTAGCAGTCAATTTTACGTTATCAGGTTTTTAAGGACCGTACCTTGATATGTGATGTATCTCAAATATTTCAGAATAGTATGTAAATCAGTGATTAAAAATAATTCTATATAGCTACATATTTATCCAATGTTTCGAAATAGTAAACCGGCTAAAAAGCTCGCATAAGGAAAATTATAGGGTTTTAATGGCGAATCAGATGTCACGGATTCGAGTTCGGGATTTTTGAACTGAATTTCAAACTTTTGGTGCGAATTTTTCCAGGATTTCAAGCATCGAGAAAATTGGGCACATGGTTGACCAGGCGCGGAGTAAGTAATAATGAGACGGTACCATAAATTAGGGAAGCAGACTACCGCTGAGCGAGGAAGGAAGGCATCGATTGTGCTTTTACCAGCAGCCATAAATGAACTGCATGAATTAGAAGATGACGTCACATTCAAGCTAAATTCACCGACCATCTCTTCTCGAGATACGCAATCAAGAAGCATTTGAAGTTTTGGGATTGGAGCAGGACTTGCACATTTGCTGTTTTCTTTAACATTAAATACTCTAACGCCACCCAAAGCAAAGCGTGTATTGGCTTTGAATTCGATTGCTCCTAAATAATTAATATAATATTTATGCATGCAAATATTGAAACCGCTGAAACACTATCTTACTTATGTACTTATAGAAAGTTTAGCGCATAAGAATGATTGGCACAAGTAAGTAGTTTACTGCAAACCACATCTATCGATTAGAGAGGCATTATTCAAATGAGATATAGCTACTTATCAGTGATATGTAAAAATGAATCAGTAAAAATGGAAATTCATCTAAAATATCAGTTAAATAATCGAAAACTACTAATTTAAACTAGAAGATCATTTTTTTTACTTACCTAGTATAGAAACCTCGATACATTCTTCTTCACTAGATTCAATTCCTGAGCTCGAATCATAAACATTCATGATCTCATTGATGGTCCACAATTCATAAAAATGACGCGGATTGGGTAGAAATTTTGGATGTGACTTGCCAAATTGTTTACAACCCAACAGAGTGAACCATTCATCTAAAGAAAGAATGCCAGATGGCTTCACATACTTCACCAGCTCGGAGTAGTTGATTGATTGAAATCGAATATACGGCTTGATGATTCTAAGGGGCAAATCAGCATCCATGCACAGAGAATTCTGACTTCTAAAAGCTGCCCATTGTAAGCACGCTCTGAATATGGATATTTCTGGTGATATAAGGCTGTTTCTTGATATAATTCGGATCTACAAATACAATTTAAAGGAGATATAAAAAGATTTAAAATCAAGTTGTAATAAAATTTGTCTTTCGACTTCCTATTAAAAAACTAAGATCGGTTTTTCTAGAAATGACAACTTCAAAACATGTAAAACAAAACTTTGTAAAACATCTGGTAGCTATTCATAGAACTACTTGAAACTTAATTAAACATACTTTTTATATCTAGGAATGATTCTTTAAAAATTTAAAGAAATATGAAAATATCACAAAAATGTTAACTTGTAAAATAAATCCTTCAAAATATTTTGATATTAATTGAATTGTATGTTGCTTGATAAAAGAACATAATTTTATTGAATCGAAATGTAAAAATTATGAAAAACAATTACTAAAAGTTCAAGCTCTAAATGAAGGAATTCTTGTGTATCAACAATCTTTTCAAAGCTAAGATCCAAAACTGATAGGCAGACATCCATCAATTCCTCCTCATGAGGTGTGTAGATGATATGCAATACCTAAAATTAGAGAGATGAATTTAGGAGTAGGTATCAGCTTAAATGATATAAGAATGGTATTAAAAAGATCACCTTGAAAAATATATTACATAGAAAGCTAACTATTATTTTCATTACATAAATTTTTACAAGAATGGCTTTAAACTTGAGATTACCTTTAATGCATCCAATGGTCTATAGTAGGTATCAACGGATGTCAGGTAGTACCAACAGATATTTTCTAAATTAGTTACCAGATATTTCTTAGCAGCAACCATAGTTTCAGCCAGGGCAACAAGGGGTAAATCATCAAGCTCAATAGAATTACTGTAGATAAAGCGAAATAAATAGTCAAGCCCTCTGGCAGTAAGATCAGGAATAAATATGACCTAAAATACATAAAATAGTGTTCCTTTAAGTTTATTTAAATAAATGCTTTATCTTTTATTAACTTTTTTTGATCCATTTTTGACTTTATGAAAATTCACATCTATTTATAATGAAAATATTTTATTTGTTTAACTATCTCAAGTGAAAATTCAAAATATTCTGATGATTGATGATGTATTTTTTGTTTAGTACAAGATGTTATTCAAAATAATTGTGCAGGATGCATTTATGCCAATAAAATAATATCTTTGTTTTCTTTTGAATTAAATCTGTGTATAATTGATAAGTAAAGCTTTGATCCCAAATTTCTCATAATTGCAAAACTCAAAATGAAGAATATATCCTTTTATTGTTTTCACAGAACATGGAAACATTAAAGTGCATTTAAAATGACATTGCTTAATATCACAGTCTTAATCAGTTAATGCCAAAATTTATCCATATCAATTCCAACAAATCAACAGTTTTATGTGGATTTTTAGTTAACTGCTAAGCAATAGAACTAAAACATAAGACAACAAAATCTAGTAGGTTTAGGCATTCTGCATGCCTCTTTACATATTTTAAAGTTTTTACTTTTCATTTATTTGATACCACAATAATTGTTTAAACACGTGTTTTTCTTAATAAACATTCTATTCAATGAAACTGTTGTTCTATTTCTGTACCTACCTAAATAAAAATACATTGATTAATATTACAATTATATCTGCTCCCAGGTTGTTGATATTAAGTGATGTATACTATACCGATAGAATTTCAATTAGTCCTTTTTGACATGGAAATGTGTTTAATAGTTTTAATTATACCTCATCTAAGTTTTCACGAGCACAAGCCAAGTTACCCAAAAACATGGCATGAAAAACTGGACTTCCCATTGCTAAAATAGCTCTATGTGCAGGTATAAAGCACAATTCATTCTCACAGTTCTCATCTTCACTTTGGTATGCAGAAAATGTAATATCACATAGTAATTTTTTTTCATACAAATCATTCATCTTATGACATAATTGATAACCATTTTCTTCGTTCTGAATATCAAACTGCTCCATAACATGCCTCTGACTATACTCTAGTTCTATAAAAATAAAAGATTTCGCCGATTCAATAAATTAGGTAAAAATTGTCAGCTGTTCACAATCAAATAAAATTAATCAAATGAAACAATAAAATAAAATTTTATTAGATTTTATTTTTTTTAGATAGAAATTTAATTGAATCAATTATTGTAACTATCAATATAAGTACATACATTTCTAATTTTTCTAATTAAGGGAAGGATGCTTTAAATAAATAACAATATAGCTAAAAGACATGCATAAAAAAAATATTTTTTACAATATAATCTATTAAACATTGAATGTTGTTTTATTATTACAAAAGAAATGTTGAAGTTAATTTAAATTTTATCTGGGATTCCTTCAATCTCTTACCGTAATTTCTGACTTTATTAATATTAATAATAAAACCATAGCAATTTTGAATGTAGTATACACAAATCTATCGTATTTATCTCTATATATATAATACTTTACTTATAAACTATGAAGTTATATAGTATTTTTCACGATGCATTTAATAAACAAAATAAAAGGAATATACACAATATAACAAAAATATCAGAGTAGATTCATCTTGGTGCTATGGAAACATACACAAATAAAAAACAGATACTACGTTTGTTATAAAATCAATAAGAATTTGTAGGTCTTGTAGTTTTATATTATCAAATAAAGAGCACAATGCAAATTGCAAATTAATGCTAAGCACATGGTCTTTCTAACATGATGATATTATTTAATAACTAACTCTTATAAGTTATTTAAATCAATTTAAAAATTAACATGCTAAACACTGGAATAGCCTTATACTTATATTGACTGTTTCCTCCTTGATCTACAAATTATTTTTACAGATGTAGGGTTTCAAAACTTACAATGTTACTAAGTATAGAAACACAAAAATTATCATTTTCCGCATTTTAAAGAAATAATAAATGTTCTTTATATTAGTTGAATAAGTTTTGTAACACTGTAAAGATGTAGTATCTTTGATTTTATAACAATTAATACAAATATCTTTTGTGTCTAAAAAATGTAAATATGTGGAGAAATCACTAAGAAGTGAATTTGTTGAAATAACCCTAAATTTTATCATCTATCATCAGAAAATTACAATAATCCATACACATGAAATAAATATGCCCAAGATATTATACTAATGGATTCTTTTCATGTCAGTTTACTTATTCAACTCTCTAAGATTAATTCCCTATTTTACTATTACTATGCTACAACTTGAGCATTATTATTATTAGCACTCTTTAATCTTTCCATAGTTATTCATTTATAAACTATACACATATATCACTGCCAAATATATTTCCATAAACAAAGGCAATTTTTTTGTGACATAATCCCAGATAGCCAGAACTTACTAAATAAATACAAAATGAGCAAATAGAAGGGAACCTTATACAAAATCCTAGTAAAACAAACTATTTTGGATGAGATAGCATCAAACTTTACCAAGTTAAGGGCATTTATAATACAAAACATTCATTGACTTCCTGACCACATCCTTGTTCAATAAGATACTAAATTTATACTCTGCACAAAGAATAACTATTTTAAAGTCATTCTTGTTTCATTTACAGTAACACTTTTTCAATAAATATGATTTAAAGTGTATCATGTTTATAAAAACAATAGTGTGGCAGTCCCACAGTGTTTATCGAACATTCTAGACTTAATTCTATTTTTAGAACTCAGCGTGCATTGTAGAATATTCTCTACCTACTCTTGTATTCTGATTGGCTGTTTATATATCCAGAAAGTTCTAGAATATTTACAAGTGTATATATACGCCTACAATTCATTTCTGTAAATAACACAACTTAATATAACTAACACTATACTACAAATTACAGCTCTTCATCTACAATACAAGTTTGTTCCAAAACAAGACTTCTTAATTGTTTTCTCACTACTATCACAAATAGTTCAATAGTCTTCTGGGGACACTGTTTGATTCAAATAATACTCTCATTATTCTTTGTTTATCTATATATATATTTGAGCTTATTCATTTGTTCCTCATAGATCCAGACTCCACAGAACCAATTTTAAGGAAATTTGTATGGGTATTCCTTGTGATCCCAGAATGGTTTTAGTCATGTTAATAATTCTTCTGGTTAAACTTAAAGTGGTTTTATTAGTAAATTTTCAAACTATTTTTATTTTCCAAATTTTCACTGTAATTTAATGGAAATTCTATAGAAAAAGGATTTTTGAGGGTGCACAAAATTTTGTTATTTTTGCCCTGTTGCTGATCCCCATCACAATTTTATAGAGATTTAAATACTGCCTATTATCAACAAAGATTTTTAATGGCACACTAATTTCCATAGAATTTGTGGGGAAATTTGCCATCACAAGTTAACATTGGCCATGAGCATGTTGACTTGTACCTATTGTTTTCCATAAAATTAACTAACTTGGATAGTTACAATCTTAATATTCATCAAATGATGTTTTTTTCAAAAATATTCAGTATATGAAGGCTCTTAATATTCTAAATAATCAGTAATAAGATTTTATTATTCTTTCTAATATTTCAGGATTGAAGATGGAGCAGTCAAGCGGTATGATGACTACAATGAAAAGTGACCATTTGTTAAATAGTTGGACAACTATTGAGCCTGCTCACGCTGCAATTAATACCACAAAGATTATCATTGCTGTTGTCATGTTTGTCTGCACCTTGATGGCTACTGCAGCTCCAATATTTTTTATTAAGCGATTGACTTCTAGAGCTCAGTGTAAGATTATAACTTTATTTATGCATTTATGGTCTATAGAAAGTACTGCACTTAGTAAAATCTTTGTGCAAATGTTTGAGAGAATTGTCACCATCCAATTCAGTAATTATGTGCATATAAACATCCAATTTTATCTTTCAGCTACTTCTCAAGCTATCCCACAGTGGAAAGAGGTATTTCTATTGTGGGTGGGTCGTCTAAGCTGCTTTGCTGGTGGTGTATTTCTCTCTACTGGTAAGATTTGACTAATTTGAGTGTGACTTGAAATTGACTAATCTGTATCAAGCATTATACCATTTTCGGGATTGAAATAGAGGCCGATTTAGTGTAACTGTCTTATATAATTGCATTGGTACAGTTATAATCGTTACTGACATCCGGCTTCTATTTATGGACGAATGTTCAATGCTATCGTACTGTGGATACTAAACATTTTCATTTTGCATAAGAGAACATCCTGATGTTCTCCTTTATTTACATACATATTATTAAGTGTGGACTTTGGATCTTATTTAGCTCATTTATTGCTGAATAAATGAGCTAAATGTTATCCACATATTTCATTATAGCAAACTTTATAATAGTTAAAAAGCAATCCCTTATGTGGTACCCAAACCTTGTGACATTATTGCGCTCAAAACCATTCCCATCCTAATTTAGACAGAAACAAGTGTTTCGTTGTTCTTAAAATATCAACATGTATAAGAAGAGTAAATAATTCGATGAGTAAGATAGAGAGAGGAAAGATTCACCTACCTTGTAATCATTTAATAAAGAGTATCTGAGTTTAATTTTAATCTCTTTAGGTTTTATGGATTTATTTCCTGATGTTGAAGAAGTTCTCAAGCGTGCGACAAAACTTCTCGGCATAAAAAATAGTTTTCCATTTGCTCCTTGGCTAACTCTGCTTGGATTTTCGATCATTCTCACTATCGAGCAAATGATTTTGGTTAGTAAGGAGTCGTCAATTTCTGAGGAAAATCGAACCGAATCTCCGTTGCCTCACAATCATTCTGATGACCTGCAAGTCACATTTCAGAATTCCCACTCAGAAGTTAATGAACGGGAGCCTCTATTACGGCGACCAATAATCGATAGATCATTTTCCTGTCAGCCTCGAATCCAGAGAATGTCGTCCAACTCAAATGGTTCAGATCATGTGAGTCAGATTCTATATTCGCAGTCATCATTTCTGAGCTTAAGTTTAAAAATGTGTCCTACAAATGGAAGACACCAATAGTTGATTGCTATTTTCCAGGTTGTGTAACGTCTTTTTACTCTTTCCCTATTGTAGAGATCCAGTATAAATCAAGCACCTCTGGAGGGGATATCGCCTTACCCAGTCTACCGATCCCGAAGTCCCAGCATATACAGCATTCAGCATGATGATGAGGTGTTTGCAGATGTCGACGGGATGCCGGAGGCGGGTCACGTGACCTCCAGTTCGGGTGTGCACAATCACAGTCACGACCACAATCTGTACGCCAGTCTGAGTAATCACAACACTCTGCGAGTCATAATACTGCTGGTAGCCATGTCTATCCACTCAATATTTGAAGGTAACAACGATGAATTCATATTGGCTTTTATTGTGGTTCATTTACAGAGAGAGAGAGTTTAATGTTAGCACTGGCAGAAATTAGTATTATATGTCAATCAGTCAATGAAATCACAGTATTCTCATTCTGCTATTCACCATACTCTTGGAATAGTGTGATGTTAAGATCGACAATTTGATTGGCTCTCAGAATAAAGGAATCTTTCGATTAGGAATTCTCTATATTTAAACCAATAGGATGCTCTCTTTCTCCGGAGGCTACACAGCCGCTCAGATTCATAACACTGTGTATATATTTCTCTGAGGTTTGTTACCTCTAGATTTATCTATGCATAGCTGCATCACTGATAGATTAAGACAACTAATGCTGAAGTAACGTCACCACTATTCTAGCGTATAGAACTCTGTGGTTTAACCTTTGAAGGGGACATCCTTTACCTTCACAACCATCATAAAACTCACGAAATTTCAATTGATTTTGCTTCCTATATGATGGTGATTAAATTGTGATACTCTGTACTGGAACACTTGTAAACTCTCTCTCTCTCTCCCTCTCTCTCTCTGTTATTAATCTGTGCAAATTCCTGTTAAATCGTTTCAATTGATGTGGTGGATCTCATAGAGAGTGTTGGCACATCAGATGTTCTACACTCGACCTTTAATCTTTGACGTAATGAATTGTTCAATTGAGGATAGGATATCATTCACTACAATGTCAGTAAGATCCAGGTTAAACTAATAGATTTATAAAGGTAAATATTTATACTGTTATACTATATTATGTTCTGTTAGTATGACATTATGCTAACAGAACAGGTAGTATAGAATAGGTATACATAAGAATAACTCGATATATTGTTATTTAATAAAAGAGTTATGAAATGAATGAATTATTTGACTCTAAAATCAGTCTGAGAGTGGGGGGTTCTCTAAAGGTTCTTGAGCGATCGAAGTACGTAATGTGGAATCATTCTCTCTCTCAGCTGAATCGCAGAGAAATAGCCATGAATTTTAACAGAGCCATCTGCAACTGGTTTTTCGTTCTATTTGTCCAATCAATTTAGGAATGGCTGTGGGTCTGTCAACCAGTCAACAGTCGGTGCTAAATCTATTCGCGGCCCTATCCCTACACAAACTTGTCATCGCTGCTGGAGTGGGTCTCAACCTCGCCACCTCTGAGCTCTCCAAACGAATTTTGATTCTCTCCGCATTTCTATTTTCTGTGGCATCTCCTGTTGGTGTTTTATGTGGATTTGCCGTAGAACTTGCGGAAGAAAAATACGGCGGTGGTTTTGTTATGGCGAGTGGTGTTCTTCAGGGTTTAGCTTGCGGCACATTCTTTTATGTTGTCTTCTTCGAGATCCTGCCGCACGAATTCAACACCGGTATTGATCGATTAGGTAAGGTGTTGTCGCTGTTGCTGGGCTTTACTTTAGTGAGTGTTTATCTGTCACTCCTGCCAGATTCTTAGATCCTCACCACAAGCATTTATTAAAATAATTGAGGATTTTATTTTTTAAATTTTTATCTTTTATTCTGGTGGAGCATTGGTATATTTAATTGATTGAACTCATTTTGAACTAAGTGTCTCACAAATGTTGATTTATAGTTATATTCCTTCCATTTTCCTTCTATTTTATAACCACATTATATAAATCTGACTGTTTTTCGGATGCATGAGGATATGGATTTCTTCGTTTAATTTGTGATTGGCCACTGTCTTTCTCTTCATATGATTTGTTGGTTTTTAATTTTTATAAAACAATTTATGTCTTGTGTAAATGTAGCATTTGTAGCCCATACCTCTTATTTATTGATAATTGTACAATATAAGCTATTTATTAATCAACAAATAAATGTTTGATAAATAGTGTTTTTCATTATTTTAGGTTTATAATAATAAATACCAAAAGACTGAGACTAAATAAAATTGTTAAATTAATGGATGGTAACAATAGGTAGGTAGAAGATAATATAAAGGATAATCTTATGATTATAAAAAAAAGCTCTTATATCATCACCTTTTATATTTAATTTAATGTCAACAATAACTACCTACTCTTAAACCCACAGTTACATTAGGGAATTCTCCCGATATGTCTATAGCTTTTAAAGTCCCTGGGGATAAACTTTCATCATCTCAATACATAATACAATTGTACCCATTGTAAATGATTTTTATTCCCCAAAATAAAGTTTATTAGTAGTAGTAGTGTAGTAGTAAAATCACTGTTTGCACAATATGGAAAACTCAACTTATTCTTTAATTCCTCGCATGTAGGTACTTACTTAGTAAGGTAAGGATCTATTTTTAAAGAAATATTGTTATATAACATTATTCAGACCTAAATATATTTCTAATTTGCTTTGTCCTATATATTCCTACACACCGATAAATACAATATAGAACATAGATCTCAATGCACTCACTTTTTAAAAAACTATTAACTGCAATTATGAATATCCTAGCTCCTTAGATCATACTTTAAATATAAATAAACACTTAAATCTTAAAGCCTCGCCCACTAAATTTATATCATTGTGT
>JAYMFX010280880.1:0-17825 GCA_036784945.1 Monocelis spectator
TATAATGGACCGTTCATTCACATCAAAAAAGAAATCGCATTTAAATATGAAAACAAATTCTCCATGGTTAATTCATTTCTTCATGAAACTTTGAAAAACAGTAAATTTCCCGATCCTCGGGTGCATATTATTAAACGGCATAGATCTGTATTTGAAATCTATTTCGCAAATCTCAGTCCAAACAGTTGGTATCGATTTTATTACTCTATTCATATTATAGATTATGTGCTTCAATTTGAAACAATAAAGAAAACGCACAACAACGAGAAAATAAAGTTTACCTGCTCCAGGGAATGTTATGTACAGAAAAATGTTTTGGGTGAATACCAAGGGCGATATTCTAAAACTAAAGAAGGTATACAATGTCAGAGATGGAATACAGACAGACCGCATATTCAGAGTCGTACAATCAAAGATTTTATGAATAGAGAAGGAAAAGGTGGACACAAATATTGTAGAAAATCGAAGCTGGACATATCGCAAACTCCTTGGTGTTACACCTCTCATAAAAAATATCGATGGCAATTTTGCAGTGTTCCTCCATGTGTAGGAGGCAGTCAGGAATGTTTGCTGAGCTTCTTGATTGAAGTAAGAAAAGGAATGTTACGATTAAGGTGGGATATTCAGTCTACACAGAGAAAAGATAAGTATATAGTCATTTTAAGAAGTGGGATTTTCAAGAGTAGATGTTTTATGGTTGGTCTGAATGTTAATCCAAAGGAAGATATTGCAAAAAGAATAAATAAAACAACTGAACACTTCTCAGCTTGTAAATATCATTTGAAATATTCATTCGATCAATCGGATAGAGATGTTGTGGTAAAAATCTTTGATTTGGAAATTGGAGTTTATGAGTTGACTGTTTCGATTTAGCACTTCTTGGAAATTAAAGATGAGTGGGTCAGTAAATGAGATTTTACTTGTTATGCAGAGCAATATCACAAGGAGAAACATCAATCGACTGGAATCCTATGAACCTCCTTCTACCAATGAAAATGACAGCATAGACTCTGGCGATCAAAATGATCTTTATTTCACTAATATAATGATATGTCAGAAATTTTAACTGAAGAAAACAATTTACGACAAATGAATGCTTATAAATTGCATTTTTTTATTGCAATTTTTCAAATTATTGTTTTGGTATCTTGCTTTATAATCAACTTTGTTGGAACAATTATTTAGTAAATAATTCTCATTGTTCAATCAAACATTCATTATTCAATTATATTTTATGATGCATGTACATATAACTATGCATTTTGCATATTTAACGAGAGTCGACTTTGTAGCGAAGTTGTGTATATATAGTAAATCAATGGAGAAATTTTTCGCCTAAGTGCCGTTCTCATAGAATATGGCCCTTCGCGTTACGTTTTACGTTACGAAGAGTATTAGTGTTAAAAATGGTTAAATATAGCGTTATATAATGGCTGTAACCTGTCAAAAACAATATAATTTTTGGCTATATTATTATGTTAAAGAAATACTAAACGTTCATCAATGCTTTGAAAATAACGAGTTCTTTCTTACTCACCCTGATGAAAATTATTTTTAAAGCTTAATCGTGTGGACCTAGAGTTAATGTCAAAACCATGGACTATTATAATATTAGTAATCCCTGGTCAAAACTTCCTAATGTCAATAGAAAATAAAATCATTACCTAACTAAAAATTTGTTTTTAACTATCTAGGATTTTTTAGATACTTTTAGATATCATTTTCCTGTGTTAGAATAGCGCAATGATCAACAAATGAAATTTTGAATATGAATTCTTTATAATAAAGATTTGTTTAAATGCGTCAAAATAATTATTTTAGAGTAAGATCATTTAATATTTCAAAATGGGTTCATCGTACTCCAAAAATTTAAGTCAGGATGAAGTTGATACTATTGCTGCTGAGACTGGATGTAAATTAAAAAATTTCACTTTTTTACCTTGAAAGTATTTGAATTTTATAGAAGAATATGGCTAACTTTAAAGCCATGATGCCATTATTGGCCATATTAAAGATGAAATTTAGAATTTGGAGCATTCTAAACAAAACTTATAAGCCTTAATTTTCTTACAATAATAAAATTCAAAGCAACATCATACCCATAATTGATTAGCTATAATTAGATGATAAACAAAAGTACTTAATTATATAAATTGTTTTAAGCAAATACAATGAAATTCTGTGTACAGAACTGGGAGGTAATGAACAATTTATGTTATGAGCAAACACTTATAAAACAATATTCATATTTACATAGTACATATTAAAAAGCTAAAACAAAGTCATCCTAATTTATATTTATTCATATGTAATTTAATGGTAAAAATATATATATACATTTTTTACAGTTTACAAAAAAGGGATTTTATTCCAATAATCTATCTTTGTTCTTTGTAGAAAGAAGTTTAGTTTAAAATGCAACTAGTATAATTGTTCCATTGTATTATATATATATATATGTGTGAGTAATTTCTGCCTATTTTTAGGATGCATGTAATACACACAAATACATGTTACTTACATAAGCATATTTATTGCTTTCTGACTTTCTTAACAAAGACATGGAAAAACTAAGTCTTTTTCTATCATCTAGTCCATTAGAAAAAGACTAGCTTTCTAGCTTCTGATAGAGACACAAAAAATAGTGGTCCTTTATGAGGGAAATCAGATTTTGATTGTATGTATTAAATATAGTTAAATATAAAAATTTGAAACCAACAAAACTTAATGAACAAACTATTTATATAGTAGTTTTCATACAAACAAAACAGGACCTACATATTAAGTACAAAAGACAGACTGTGACAACACATCATCACTACAAAATCAACCAAACTAACAACAAAAACAACTGCATGCAAGCTAAAAGATGGGGGAGATATCTACATAATAAGTAGGTTTAGTATATGTACAAATTTTAATGAAATCTAAGCATTAAAACAATTTAGAATTAATATTTAGATATCTTAAATTGTTTGTGATAATTTAAGTTTATTATTAAAATGTGACAATACTTTATTTAGTAATATAATCATTGTAAAGGCCACATAGGTAGGTATATATCCCCCTTAACCTCCCTATCCATCTATTTTTGTCATCTTGGAGCTTTCTGTAAGTTGAGTACAAAACATTTTAAGGTTGTTTTTCTATAATTGTATGTTTATTGCAAAATTGTTTCAGTTTATAAATAATTAAAACTTTACTTTAGTTACACCAAAACAGATTCATAGACTGTACAATCGATTTACATCCTTAGATAAATCTTCAAATGGTTTCCTCAGGTAAATAGTCTATAATAAACTTTAATTATATCTATCATTATACACTAAAATATTGATAATATTTCATTGATTAATTGTAGTCGACAAGATTTTCTTTTGATTCCTGAATTAGCTATTAATCCACTAGGAGACCGTATTGTTAATGAATTCTTCAAAGACAGGTTAGTTAGTTATATAAACTTTTAATTGATTGAAAGGTCTGTTAGATATACTTATAGAAATCTATTTTTGTCCTTCTTTATGAATTTCAGCCAGGAAGAGCTTAATTTTCGTGATTTCATGAGAAAATTGGCTCGATTCCGTAAAGTGCGTGCTGATCATGCCACCGAGTTTAACAATCGTGAAGCAAAGTTGCGCTTTTTATTTGGTATGTATGACCTGGACCAAGATAATGTCATATCCCGACCTGAACTGTTAGGCATGCTGCAAATGATGGTGGGCGCTAATATCACTCCAGAACAGGTACATATTTATTCATTATTTTGTGCGTCATAAAGAACAGCTGTGTGGATTTATTAGAAAATCCAAGTTCTGCATTTAAGAGCCGAATAATTGTTTGCTTTTCTTATTAACTTATATGATTCTAGTTGTTGATTTAAACGATTTTCTGTTTAATCTATTGCATAAAATCGCTTGCATTTTAGATGAACAACATTGGTGACCGAACTATGGCGGAAGCAGATCTTGATGGTGATGGATATATTTCATTCCAGGAGTTTGTTAATGTAAGCCAATAGGATTTATACAAAATATGTATATTTATTTGTGCATTTAGTAATTTGTATCTCCTCAATATCTATTTAAGGCATTCGACAGTGTGGATATAGAACAGAAGATGAGTATAAAGTTTTTGGAATAATTCATTCGATCAACACACTTGTCTATTAAAGTTAGAAAGTCTGGTTGCTTTCATAATGCATGAAGAAAAAACTGCCTTTACTAACTACATATTTTTGTTATAATTTACTCTGGCCAAATTTGTGAGATTTGTTTATTTGCTTCTTTGTAAATGTTTGTCATTATGTATCACAGTTTTCAAATGCGATTCGAATTGAATTATAATTAATTAATTAATTGTTATTCTTTCATTTCAAAGCAACATGTATTCAAGTTTTGAGAAACCTGTGATATTTGTGTAACCTTCCAAACTTATTTGATCATATCCTCCTTATTGACTAATTTTATTCTATTGCTCAAATATTTAATGTCAGTATCAGTATTTCTTCATATAGCGACTTAAAAGAAAGTTTAAACCAAATTGTTTGGTCTATTATCAGTTCGTTATTAAACTTTTAGTCATTCTTATTCAACATTCCTTTCGTTAATGTTATTTCATATAACCTCATCCAATAATACTGTCACTTAGCCCACTATTAGACCTTATACAGTATGCCTGATGTATTCGAATTGTAATTTGGTGGTTGATTTAATATAGTTGACTGTATAATTGTTAAATATGGATAATTTTCATGATAAATATCAACTTTTAAAGAAAGTACTATATCTACTAGATAAAGGTTCCGATGTTTTACAAGTTTATAATAAATAATAAACAAAAATAAGTAGATACCAAACCCACTCTGTTCGTTATATAATCGGATTTTTATTTCTATTCAGCGCAATCGATTAGGGGATCGAATCCCAGATAGCTTGGTTGTGTTTTATAGAGATAAAAATCATAGCAACGGTGTGTGTTTTTATTTAACCGCAGATATATTGAATCTGTCTTATGTGGGTGCTCTAACTAAAGGCGAAATATTATAGTTACCCCTCAGGATCCATGCATAGCTCAAACTTAATTAGATATTGGTTCTTTTAGAATGTCGAGTAAATCACTAAAATTTCGTACGTCAATATGGATAAATATTTTGCTCTACGTATTTTAAAATCAAATTTGTTTTGCTTGATATTTAAACGTCTATCAAATATTTGTTGAGTTCAGAATTAATTACTTATGTATCGACTACAGAGTAAATTATATTTTCTAATGCAATATAATCGCTGAAGGTAAATTCTTTCATTTTGATTATCTGTCTCGAATAGTGTTGTTTGTTTGTATAATAAATTTTTGTTAAAGAATTTGATCGAAGTCACACTCAATCCAGTTAGTATATATACTTACTGACTGGATGATATTGACATTTTGTTGAAGTCTGTGTTTTGTCGTTTTGATATTAACCTCTTATAAGAGCATAACAATTTGTCTGATTGGGTCGTCCATTCTTTACTTTAAATCATAGTCTGTCTTTCATTATGGTGTGATCTAATATTGCAGCACAATTCAAGCTCTAGCTGCATACAAAGCTATTAATAATATGTAGTTATGATTTATTGATTTCTGCATTACGATTTAATTCGTCTATTTTCATGAGCTTGTGCTTATCAATGTACCTACATCTACCGGAATACAAAATACGCTATGCATTATGTTATCTTATATGTATATATCTGTAGTATCTGATAAAACTAACTTACAATTTCATTGAACTGCCTCAATAAACAATGCTGAATTATTTTCTTAAATGTCTTATTATTTAAGTTTAAAATAGCTACAAGTTCTTAATGATAAAAGTTTAAACAAAACTTAAAGCGCATTTAAGTAACAGATGAAACAGGAATATTCACGTTGTCCTCGATAAAATGGACTTACGATTAAGAGTTGTTTACATCTGTGAAGCAATCTTAGGTGCCTTGATGGGTCAAATTATCAAATAGTATAGTGTCTTGCAGATAGATAATTTGTTACTAGGTGATTAGAAAGTAATTGTTCTTAGTCAACAAAGGTTCCTGTAATACTAGTAGTATTGACATTAATATAAAAACATTGCTGGACTAATTACGGCCGTAAACAATTGTTGTAAACCTTCAGTCTTAAACTCCGGGCTGATATATAAAAAAAACTATAATTTTTAAAATATCCAGAAATATATATGTATTTCGCTAATTCAGAATAAATGAAAAGACACAGAACAAATAGAAAGCTTTAAGCAAACTATAATCACACTGCAGATGAATTCTTTTGATCTACATACACCCAAAACCATATTATGATGAAATAAAAATGACATATAACTTTACGTACAACTTTATTTCGAAATGCATCAACAACTACTCTTTATTATAATTTATTAGATGATATAGTAGCGACAGGAATCAGAAGAATTATGATCAATATAGACAGAGAAATCAAGAGACACTAATTTAAATGCTTTTAAATACTAAAAAATAATAAAACAATCAGAACACATTTTTCAGACAACCTCTACAAAGTCAAATTTAAGAAACAAATTAAAGTATAGCTTATAAGAGACTTTGTCTAAAATGCTTTGAACATTTCTCGATTAAGAAACTCAATTTCAGCGAGGTTGACTGAACTGCAAATAAACGATTCACTTATACAAAAAAATCACAAACACATGTAGAATTGTTTTTTGGGATTAAAAATGGGACATAGACTATATAATATAGTACTCAAAACAGTTTGTTTGTCATGTTTTAATCATGCACTTGTAAGAAATTTGTGAAAACTAAAATGAACCAGAGAAATCCACCAATCAATGCAATCCATAATAATATAGATTTGGGGTTAGCTTTTAGGTTAGGAGAAAATGTAAATATGTATGTCCCATGTACAATATATAAGGTGCATGTAAGTACATATAAGAAAATACATGTGCGTCATAAAATGGCAAATATTAATGGAGACAGACAGTGAAACAGAATCTCAAATTGATCACAACAGCCTGAATGAATACCTAAATACATTCAGTTGATATCTTCTCGACAACCGGATTGTTGTGAAACAGAGGCAATCATAGCCTTGTTGAACTTCACGAATAATAGAGATAGATGGCTACAAAGAGGAACAGAAGAACAACTGGAAAATCATCTATCAAGTACATTTTTTAGTAATAATACTTAATTTTCCCTTCATGTCGTACAGTTAGTTTAAAGTCCATATAATTAAAAAATAATAATAACTTTCATAACAATTGAAGCTCTCAATTATAACTTCCAAAGTAAAATTTCTGACCAATTTAGATGGAATAACGATGTGAATGTAAGTAGTAAGTACACAGAGATATAGGGTGACAAAATAGGGGGAGTAATTGTTAACAATACGCTATCGTAATTGAAAACATTTCTAGATAATATAGAATGAATCAAGCTGCGATGAAGTCTCACTTCTGACCAGTAGGTAGGGAGGCTGTCGGTGCAGGAGGTGACGGCTTCACAAAATTCGTCGTCTGATTCGCCACAGTGACATTCACCGAGGGCGGAACTAAAGAAGTTGGACCAGAAAGTGACGCACTCCTCCCCATGACCAAGGAGGAAGGACTGGACATAGCCCCCGCGCATGAATTTCCACCGGTAGCATTACAGGAGGGGAGAAACTGGCCGCACTCTCGACAACAACGACTACTAGTCGCGACAGTTAGCATTGGCGGTGATGGTGGACGAGCCTGTAGACTGCCTGGTGGTTGAGGACTGGAGATATTGCGACTGCGGCACTCATTGAAATGCCTAAAATAGGGTGGGGTGGTTGAAATTTGAAATTCTCCACGAAGAAATTCCAACAGAAAAAAAGAAACTGATTTGAAAAATAACATCTTATCCACTTAACTATAGGATAAAATGATGCCAAAATCGAATTAGAAAAAGATTAAGACTAGCAGAGCGAACATCTAGTTCAGATGAGCCGAAAAACATCTGAACTTTAAACATAGGAGGCCGCTTGATTAGTTTTTTTCAGAGAGATGGATTTCTAGTTGACTATTAAAATGACCTATTCACAATTCTATGGAAATGTAGCCTTCGCTTGAATGCCACAGTTCGGATCCAATGTAAGAAGGCTAAATTTCCATAGAATCAGAGAATCACTTAACAGTCCTATTGACATTACCTTCATATCTATGGACATTTGAAAATGAAATCTCTATTACTAAATGACATAAGAAGCATTCTAACAATTCTTATCGGAAAGATCCATCTCTCACAATCTCCATGGATTAGTTGCAGAATTCTGTGAAGATTATTTCTTCTACAAAAGCAATACATTTCATTGTGTAAAAGATATTTCAAAATTGCTACCTTTCATCGTCCATCTCCAGGCTACTCTCGCTCTCACTCAAGTGACGGCGCATTTCCAGTCGGCGTTCCATTTCCATTTGTAAGCGCTTCTTTAAGCGCAAATTCTCTTCAACTAATTGACGCTCTTCGCGCTCCATCTGGGTCCACTTGGTGTCCCGTTCAGATTGAGTTCGCACTAGCTGATGACGCAATTCGTGAACCTCAGCTCTTAACTGGCGCACGTAATTGGACATAGCCTGAGTTTGTCCAGGCGCGCCAGTAACTTTGGGCACCCCTGCTGGGGCTGGTACGAGATCGGTGTCCATCTTGGTAGGAGCATTATCCTCTGTAATACTGTTGGAATTCGTACGATTACGATTATGACCAGGACTGGCTTCAGGACTTGTAATCTCTAAACGCTCCTAAATGAAGATTTGCAAAACATTGCTCTCTTGATATGATTTTGACTTTCTATTTCATTCTTATTTAAAATTAGAATTAGTAGTCTGTATGGTGCCATACTACTATTAAGTAGCAGAATTCTAACACATACCTGCAGAATTTTCTTCTCACTCTCTAATTTCTCCATTTTTTTCCACAAACGATTCACCAAAGCCTCTTGCTCCTGCTCCAAAGCATTCTCTAATTCAACTTTTTCGCGCCGCAGACGATCGAGAGAGTTTTGTTTAGACAGCACATCTGTTTCTAATTTCTCAATACGACGCATCAATTTAGTCACCTAGAATGTTAAAACGAAGAAGATCACAATTGATATAATAATGTCTAAATCATAGAGAAATGTAATATTATTCACTTCTGCTCGTATAACAAGTGAAAGAAGAATTGAAACTACAAAAGAAACATGGAATGAAAATTAATAACGTCAAACCAGACGTTATGATTGCATCTACAGCTTTAGATAAACTTCCTAACAGAATAATTGCATTTTCCTTGAATAGACGTGGATAAAAGTGAATACTATATGACAACCATAGAGTAAGTGGTTGGAAATAGTTTCGACACTTAAAAACTAATGGATATATAATAATGAAATGAACCTGTTGTTCCTGCTCCTTTTCAAGTGTTTGCTCTAAATTCACTTTCTCTTGGCGTAATTGATTTAATTTTCGCGACAAATCATTCGTAAGAAATTCCTCTTCTTGCTCATAATTCAAAGCCAGCGATTCTTTCTCTTTTTTTAATTCAGTAATTTTCTTAAGTAAAGTATTGCTGATGTATTCCTCCTCTTGTTCGGCCTTTGCTTGCTAAAATGATTATATCCGTCATCATTAAATAAAAAAGAAATTAACTGTAAAACCAATAAATTTGTTTTAGTGTTAGTTGCAACAACGTAACATAGGACGAAGTTAGGGAAATAACTCACAATATTGACACTATTGCGCCTGAGCTGTTGATTTTCTTGATGCAAAGCTTTGATTTTTAATTTTAATGTTTCAACTTCAGTCTTCAATACCAAATTCTCTTGCTGCAAAGAGTCCATTCTCTTTTGTAACTGTTCACGTGTTGCCACAGATGAGCGAAATGGAGGTAATCCATCCACTGAACTGGCATCAGATTCGGATGCACTGTCACACATAGCTACAGGAGGGTGGGTTCACTTAGATCCAAACCTTTGGTAGAATATTGACCTTTTAGAAAGAAAATAGGAATACTTAAAATCATAATTAGATAAACCCTACATTAAATAAATCCTTAGACATTGCATAGCAACAAATATCCAACAAGTAATCACAATTTAGCAATTGATCACTCACATAAGGGAACAACTTTTTGACATTTTTTAATTTATGTAAAAGGATATTTATTAAATTTATTTAAATTATATTATGAAAACATTGTTTATTGTAATTTTGATTTTCAAATACAGTAGACTTTGGATATGCAACATAGCATATAACAACAGTTTGTCTATAATGACACTCTTTCATTTCCCAAAAAATCCTATGTTCTATACTCGTATATAGAAAAATTTGCATTTAACAATAGTTTGCACTTAATGACACTTTTATAAACTCCCAATTGATAGTTCCATCTGGATTTTAATGTTGTTAAACATTTGTGTCATTTCTGTAAGTACATACTAGGCACATTCAGTTAGGAGCTTAGTTGAATGTTGGATACACAAATCAGATCTATTATGTATAATGCACTTGTCTTTAAGAGGAGAGAGGTTTATCATAGTGTTGATAAAAGGATTATGATGCAATTATTTTTCAGTGAAATTGCTATAAAACAAATTAAGGCCATGGTTTAAACATATACATATAAATAACTAAATCATTATGAGTATAGAGACACATGATTATTAAGTTAGGGACTACTATTAAGTAGTATTCTAAAAACATTAAATAATCAAAAATTTCCATATGACATATTTTTAAATTTCCTTTGGGGTGTCATTATATCCAAAGTCTACAGTAATGTCAAGATCATATTATCTTTTAACATAAGAAATATAATAAATAGCAAAGCTTTTTGGTGTCAGTGAAATAGTGTTACTGTACTTTATAGCATGAATGGGATACCATAACTTGTCTGCAAATGATTTGCCAATCTTTTATCAGGGACATTTAATATTCACTGCAGGGTAAGTATATTGATAGGATGGATTGAAATTGGTTATGATGTAGATTAATTATTAGAAACACTTGAAATCCTTTAAACTTCCCTTAACTGGCTGGATGAATACTTTAAGAATCACATGATTAGGTGCTGTGGAAATATCGAGTGGGTTCCTAGATCAACATTCTCTGATTTTTATCTATATTATTCATTGAATAATTTTAAGTAAAAAAATTATTTGAATAGCTATGGTGTGTGATTATATTAATATACCTGATTAGATAGATTATTTTCTACCTGGTTAGTGCTTAAAGAGTTTGATTACCAATGTTTAGCACTAGATAGATACATATAGTTGGCCAAAATTTAAAACAATAAATAATGATTTCAGCAATATTAATTCAATGAATTTATGGATATTCAACCTTAATTACACATATTCCCTATAAATCAGAATTGATAACTAGGTAGATATTTATGATCATTACATATAGTAAAATAAAATGTAAGCCTAATTAAGAATTAAGTAGTATAGTATGTACTTTAGTGATATTATGAGCCTGCTAAAGTGCATCCAAAATGCAAAATTAAAGAAATGAAGCATGGCATGCATGACATTAATTGAGTAAGTATCAATAACAATACAAAATTAAAGAGCCATGTTCTGGCCTGGGTATAAGTTGACCCAAATTTGTTTTAATAACTGAAAAGGCATTACCAAAGCTATTCTTATAATTCTATACAATATAATCTGGTTATTGAACAAACTATATAAATTAGCTTGCTATAAAAGAATTCTTGTCATAACAGAGGTGATTCATATTGATAGTATTTTTCTGGGACTTACTAATTTAATTGATAAACTATATTAGGGAATGCTTGTTTACTACATCTACAAGCAGATTATACTGTATAATAGACTATTTATATGAACTTATAATGAATTAAAACGAATTAATACATACCTTCTAAATTTATCAAAAATGATAGGTGAAATTTTTAATAAATTATTTAGTTTACATTGTGATCTAGATCTAGTGACACTGAGCATTTAGTTGAATTATTTTATTTAACTACATCATTAATAAGAATGAATATAAGTAATTATTAAGTTGTGTACTCAAATTCACAAATAAAACTTTGATTTGCCTTTACATATAAAATGAGAAACAAAATTAGATGTAAAGAAATGTGAATATCACAAACAGAACCTTAGTACGGACAACTAATTTGGCTATTTGAACAATCGTAGTCACTAATAAATCAGTTGTTTAAACAAATAACTTATTTAGTAAAAACCTGACGATGTGAAATTCACTAATTTACCAATACAGCACTCAATGGAAACCGAATGAATAGTTAGAAATCTATTAGCATCGAAAAGTTTTCGGGAAAGAGCGTTAAAATTATTAATCATCGAAATTAAAACTATCACTAAAAGTGAAAAACAAGTAAATAAAACTTAGTTTTTCTATTATTTCTTAAACATTAATGCCCAATATTGGTAAGGTCGTTTTGACTAATGGAACTCTTCGTAAAAAAATGGTATTATGGCAAGCTTGTTTTAAAATAATAGATTCGAGTCAACACATCCTATTAGAAGCCTATTTTGACAGTTTAAAAATGATAGTTATAGTTAATCAGTGGAATTCTTCAAAATTTCCTTAGTAATTTTGTGACAAGTAAAGCATAGAATACTATAGAGCATATACAAGTACTATATTATTTCTCTATGTCAAAATGTATTCTGCAGATTCAAGAGAACCCACAAATGTGCTTTTATATATTGGGAAACATTTACACATAAGTTCAAATTGTGTTGATGGGTAAATCTTCTTCAATAGTTATTATATAATAATATCTATCTCGCATAATAACAAAATTCAAATCGAATGACAATCTTTTTATTTGCTTAAATATAAAGTTGATATGAATAAGTAATCGTTTTAAATACTTAAGTAAAATACAATACAAAAACAAGTAGGTAAATATTTTAGAAAATGTAAAAAATGTATAAATTTGACCAGATTTAAATTCCATGAATAAGCAAATAAGAGCGATAAAAATGCAAACAAATAAAGAAAATCACTGGTTAAATTAGATATTTATGAACACAAGTGTATAGAACAATAATCTACCAGACAAAATCTATGAAGTGATTCGAACACAGAGCAGCTACACAGAGAACAACTACCTACACCTCTAGTTTAGAGGTTTCTCTTTAGAAATAAAGAATAAACAACAGTTATTAGAAATTGACCGGAGACGTATTTAAAAGACATTTCCATGACCATAATAAAATTTCAATCAAGAGAATATTTACTACATATTTTCAAGCTTTAAACAGTGCACACCATAGAGATTAAATATTTATACATTATGTCTATGGTGAGAACTAGACTTGAAATGAAATGATGACAACTAATTAATAGGACTGTTAATGTGACCCTCTAATTCTATGAAAAATGACTTTCCTTGGATACGAAGAGCATACAGAGATTATGTAGTATCCAAGAGAAGTCTAAATTTCCATAGAATTAGAGGGTCACTTAACAGTCCTATTACACATTAGAATGTCTATGAATTTGATTATGTGTCACAACATAATTCATTTGACCTTTTAGTTTATCAAATAGTATCTCAAAATATAAATTATAAGCAAGTAAGTAAGCTGTAACATATATAACCTTCTAGCCTATATATACATTAAGATTTCAAAATTCGATCATCATAAATAAAAACGGTAAGGTACACACATTAGAAATGGTGATTGATATATAGCGAAATTATTCATCAAACTATACAGAACAATTGAACTTTTTTAATAAACAAATCTCCTTATAAAGTCATATCTAGATCTCCTGACAAAGGTTTATAGAGTTCTACTAAATACAATGTGGATACATTTCATGTCTGTGCAGACTTCTGTTTGCTCATTTATTTGATTCTATCGTATCATTCACCAATGTTAATTGCATCGAGTCACTCTGCGAAGATCGAAATGCAGTGGCGATTTTCTTAGCCGCTTCCATATGATCGAGACCTTCGAGAATTTGGCCATCAACTTCATAAATGATTTGACCAATAGCCAAATATGGACACAATGCCGCTGCCCCACTCGACTACAATACAAATACAAATTAATCAATGATTTATTGATTTATTTATAGACATTGAAATTATGGACTGGAAAATGGGCTGGGAATGTTATTCTAACAGTGTCTAATTAATCTAGTAGTGTCTAATTAATCTCTAGTAGTGTCTAATTAATCTCTAGCAGTGTCTAATTATTCTCTATAGCAGTGTCTAATTAATCTAGTAGTGTCTAATTAATCTAGCAGTATCTAATTAATCTAGTAGTATCTAATTAATCTAGCAGTGTCTAATTAATCTAGTAGTGTCTAATTAATCTCTAACAGTGTCTAATTAATCTAGTAGTATCTAATTAATCTAGCAGTATCTAATTAATCTAGTAGTATCTAATTAATCTAGCAGTATCTAATTAATCTAGCAGTATCTAATTAATCTAGTAGTATCTAATTAATCTAGTAGTATCTAATTAATCTAGCAGTATCTAATTAATCTAGTAGTATCTAATTAATCTAGCAGTATCTAATTAATCTAGCAGTATCTAATTAATCTAGCAGTATCTAATTAATCTAGTAGTGTCTAATTAATCTAGTAGTGTCTAATTAATCTATGTAGTTGCTTGATGACACTATCATTAGGTAGCAGTTATGGAATGTTTCCCACTAAATATAATTCACTGAACTATTATTCAATAAAGAAACATTAGAGGCAACCTTGATGTTAACTATACGCGGGAGGGGTTCCGTTGTATTTGCTCCTCCTTCAATTGCCATCCCCAAAGTAGGCAACGTTTTAGGAATTGAAACAGTTTTAAATGCTGACGACCATTTTCTTCCTCCAGCATGCTCCTGATCTGGATGGGGTGACATGCGATTGCTTGTTGACGAAGGCGACCTTTCTCCCTGCAAATATTATATTTAAACAGGAAAATTTAAAGAAGGAAAATGAACTTAGAGATCATAGACCATAGACCATAGACCTTAAAACAATATTTAATGTCTATGTTTGAGACACAGAGTGCGCTCACGAATATTGCCTATAGAGATAAATGATTCGACGCATAGAAATTACTATGTGCAGATCTATGGTTTCGTTAAACTAATAACTGCTTTTTGAGTTTGATTTCTATATACTGGGTGTCTTCTTAGGAAAACAGTATGGTAAATTATTTATCAACTTTGAATTTACGAGCAACTTTAATATCAATTGCAAAAGATATTCATTAATTATGGTAAAGTATTGTTACTTCTACTGAGGTCCACACGATAGATTCTTCTTGTCGTCCATTGTTAGTATGCTAAAAATTAATTAGATCAATGATATGTATATTTACAATGATAAGAGTAAATAGATGAAAATCGATAATTCTTACATTAAAATAATCCTGCGAATTTCGTCGAGCGGAGGAATTACCGATGAAAATGTCAGGAGTATTCGGGTAACTGGAAGATTGAAGCTCATTGCTGTTGTACTGCAGTGAATGTGGCTTGTAGGAATCATAGACTTCTTGATTGTTGTCATTCGCTTGCTTCTGAATTGACAAAACAATGAAATCAATTAACTATATACTACTTAAAATATTATCAGTAGTAAGACAGAATTAATATTAATCTTCTTTAATTATCCTCCAGAAGAGGAAGAAGTAAAACAAATTTGATTTACCTTCGACATATCAATCTCCGCTTTCACCACAAGGTTGTCATACCGGTCGACATCCGCTACGGCAATCATCTCCCGTAGCGGAGTTAGCAAACTCAATTTAGCCGACGTGTCGAGCAGTTTTGTGGATAGAGACACCACTAGACCATCAATGGTGAGATATCCGGATCTGTATTTGCTAATATTCCGCCAGAATTTCATTTGATCCTTCCCGGAGAGCAGTCGGTCAGCCCACTCTGTGAGTCTCTCTCGACTGGCATGCATGCGGTCCACCCGCTGAGTGTTGAATGCGGGAGTGAAAGTATTGGACCGAGAAGTCGTGCCTTCATCATGGTTGTTGTATGGAGGCAGATTATAACCAGATTGTTGAGAATTCATAGATCTTAAAACAAATGCGTAAACTCTTTCAATGAAATCTACCTATACTGGATACCATAACCAACTATAACCGATGTATTCTCACTTGTTGTTATTATTTATTGCCAGATACGGTAGGGAAGCACTTTTCCTCAAGTTTGAACCAGTCTGAGAATTACCATTAGCACTTTTAGCTCGAGCAAATGGTAGTTTACCAACATCTTGCACAGTCATAATCATTTGCTTGGATTTCTTCAGTATTTCTGTTGCTTTATGGTGAGAGATCCTTAAAAATGATGTCCCATTGATGTCGAGAATCTTGTCTCCGATCTAAATTAGGACAGTTAGGACAGACAGTTTAGCAAACATGAATAGAAACGTCCGTAGAAAGATGAAATGAAAATGATCTATCTCCCAGAGAAGGAAAAGTAAGACATCAACATATTTTGAATTCAACAATACAAACCTTCAAGCCAGCATATTCCGCAACTGAGCTTGGATCCACTCCCGCAATATAAATACCGAGTCCGAATTCTGCCCCTCCTCGGATACTGATCCCGAGTCCAGAGCCATGCGGCACTTGAAGATTCACCTTTCTCTCATCTGATCGAACCAACAACCTTAAGCCACTGCGTCGATCAACCGATCCGCGAATAAAGTTACTGTTGCTTCGACCCTGCAGTGAATAATAACAATAACATTATCGTTTATAAGTTATCTCTACACCGCCATACAATATTTTACTCCAGAGAGTACATAGCCGAAAATTGAACTCTCGAGCCCTGGATTGGTGGTCAAGCGTTCTAACCGTTCGGCCAGCGCTCTCGACAATTTGAAAGCCTTCTTATACTTTATGCTAATTCAACTGGAAGCTGAATCAGACATAGAGATTACTTGAAGCTCGTAGCCATAGAGTAATGATACTAAGAGAGTTCACTCTCCAAAATACAGAAACGCATATCGCTGGATTGTTGCCAACAGCGCGCACAATTTCCTATCTGCGCCATTATAAAACCACCAATTACAAATTAACATCACTCCTGAACGCCTACACGGATTTTAATAATTCCTTCGCATTAATAAAATAACAAAAGAGCACTTTCTAAATATATAAAAAATATTAAAATCCGTTTAGGCTCTTAGGAGTAATGTCAATTTGTAATTGGTGGTTTTATAATGGCAGAGATAGGAAATTGTGCGCGCTGTTGGCAACAATCCAGCGATATGCGTTTCTGTATTTTGGAGAGTGAATGAACTCTCTTGAGGTAGCAGAATCATACTACTACTTGTTTGATTCAGCTTCCAGTTGAATTAGCACACAGTATAGGAAAGGCTTTCAAATTGTCATTCTTTTGTAGAGAGCTTTGGCCAAATGGTTAGAACCAATATAGGGGTCAAGATTTCAAATCCCGGCTATGTAGAGAGTCCGATACTTTATAAACACTCACATTGCTATGAATGGAGGCGGTATCGCTCTGATTATAGCGCACACGATTCAGACTGACATTGTCGTCAGGGAGAGACTCCGCCCCGATCGGGGGAGATACTGGTCGGCCGGAGGAGTCCACCCAAGCAAACAGATTCTCCACAGCATCATCTTGACTATCTCCACCCAGGTGGGTGTTTGCCCCGGCTACTGTGAGAGCCACTTTAGATCGACCGCTGTTAATTAACTAAAAGTTAATCACACACTTCCATATCATAACATTATAGAGATGTAATGAATACAAGGTGATCTATAGAGTGCTCATCTCATTCTCATTGAGGGGACAATTAGAAACATGG
>JAYMFX010280991.1:0-17816 GCA_036784945.1 Monocelis spectator
ATTATGGTATCATCAACAGCATTCATCAATCCAATAGTCTATGTAATCAGAAATAGTCGCATGCGTCACAATATGCATGAATTCATAATTATGCGAAGACGTCCAAAAAATTTAAGATAATTATAATTACAATCATTAATAAATTATTCACTGATGATATATGATAGTTTCTATATAGTAACGCAACCATTAAAATCATTTTCTTTCTTTGGCGCGAAAGAATAAAGCCCGAACTGTCTTGAGAGCGAATCAGTAGCAATATTGTGGCAATATCTACTATGACATGTTTGGGCTTAATTCGATTCGCGCTAAAGTCAGTTAGCAAGATTTCGCTCTAATATCAGTTCTTGCTTAAAGTCAGACCATATTTGAAAATAAAATAACTCCCCAATTAAAATGTAGTGAATTATCATAATGGCGGCTTGTTTGCGCATTTTTTTCTGGGTTTTTAGTATCTGTCTGTAACTACATATTTATGGATATAAAGTAATCATTTCCCAGGGATATTTTACCTGTTTTCTATGACCTGATCGACTGTGAAGTTGATCAGTAAATAGATCAGTGAACTCTTAAGTTATATCATACACATATTCATCCATACTATAATGTATTATAAAGTGCATTTTCTCGGCATGGCGGCTCAACATCGCTGTGTTCTGCATTTAATCCCTGGGGTTGGGAGCTATGAAAATGTTCGCACATCAATACTGTAGGCAACTGAAGATCAATGCTATCAATATGTTATTCAAATACTGACTGGCATTTCCTGCAAATCTATAATACAGAGATATTCATTCGGAACATTTTAATCTGAGGAATTTCTGTTCATATGGGTATAGAGATTCAAATCTCAGCTAATTACTCTTGCGAATAAAATATTCATTTCTCTGCAGAGACATATATTTATTGTTTCATCGTAAAAATCGTATGCAAATAGAGCAAATTATATAATAATAAAATCTATAAATAGTTGTGACGTCAATATCTACTGAAGACAAGCATGCATGAGAGATTGCACGATATCATTTTCAAGATTTATGTAGTTAAGGGTTTCTCACTTTTTGAGAGTTAGCCAATCAAATTATGGAATCGTTAAGTTACATTTATAATAGTAGAAAGTATTTTCGTGATATGCAAGCTGATTTTGAAAACTCTCGTATTTTGATAAGAATTTAAAATTATTTCTTTTTTGAGATATGTACTTCATTTGTTATTCCCATTGAAAGAATAGGAATAAATTTAAGAAATTCCAAGTTGTATTCGAGCATTGTTTGATTTAAGTTCAAGTTATAAATATTTGAATTTAGGCCACCATACATACCTGAAATGAAGGATCCATTACAACTTCCTCATACAAATGTGGCTCTGTTTGTTTTAAGGAACAACCTATCACACTTCAATATTATCAAATGACAAGGTATTCATTCTTATCTTCAAAGCAATCTTTGAGAAATTTCCATGGAAACCTAATTAGAGAGAATATTCTTTTGTTTTGAATGCAAGCCATATAACATATGGAGATATACCTTTTAAATAAAACAGAATCAAGTTAGAAACAGACAATTCAATATCTACTTGGTATGTAACTTAAAAGAGAAAAGTTGTGGATTTCTATAAGAACACAAAATACTTCGTTATATAGAGGGTAAATTGATATTTTTCAGAACGCATAAATCAAATTGTAGAGGGGTTTTAAAATTTGTTTAACATTTGAATAAATCCATTTTAGCTTTTAACGGTGATAATTATTATCTAAATGCAATGCCAATATCGTAAACAAACGATAACATCGAATATTGCAGTCATATCGTTCCTATAGTACCTATAATTCATTGAGGTTATACACACCAGAAATTTTGCCTATGTTTATTAAACACAAATCAGTTTATATTATTAGCTATATATGTAGATATAACGATCAGCGAATCTGAATGCTCTCTACTGTCCGCGATCACTGAAATCTGTCCGGAATAGTACTTATCTCCGGGGAGAAGTAAACAGTAGTCGTCCTATGTTCTAACCGCTTCACTAAATCTTCCATCCCCCAAAACACACTCTCCCGCACACAGACACCCAAATATACATATACTAGTAAGCGAAGAATCTGCAGCAGAAACAACGACACCTCATCTGGTTCAAAGCCTAAACCTGGCTGTGAAACGGATCGCTATAGTCAGAAGGGGACGGAATGCGTATGTGACTCTAGGTATTATTAGTATTCACCGAAGGGAGACATATGAAAGGTATTAATTAAGTATATGAAAACTGTTTATATGTCCCTTGATCATCATGCCATGCAGATTCCTAATAGAATTTCGATGATTGACCCACTCTGTCTTCAACCTTTCATTGAAAATTGAAAAGTCATTGCCATTATTTCACGATGTGGAATCTCAGCTGAATCAATCAGTGTCGGTTACAGATTTGTAAATCTAATGCCTACCTATAGGATATAATAATATAGCAGTGAATTTGAATAATTTTCCAGACTTTCAATTTCCTTCGTTCAATCATTTCGAAACTATGGAAGGTTTTCTTCTTTCTGGTCCATATTCATCAATGGATTTACAAGTGCATAGGGAATCCTTAACAAAACCATGGGGCTTTCGATTGCAAGGCGGAGCTGATAAAGGATCACCGCTTTTCATTCAACGAGTGAGTTCAACAACATTTCTTTATTTAACTTTTATGCAATACCTGTAGAATAAGAACTATCAAATCAAATGTCTCATTGTTATATTTTTGCAGAAATTTTATTATTCATCAGTTCAAGAATTGTGTTAACAAAGGTTTCTAAAGTAACATTTTGTGATAGATAATAAATATAATTATAATGTCGAGTTCAGAGATCATATAGTGACACAAACATTCGTGAACCAACTAACTCTGTGAATGGAGATTTTGACATTGTCCCATAAGAAATAATAGTAACAATAATGGCTTCATTGGCAAAAATGGCAATTCGTTCTTCTAAGTTTGTGCTTGGGTTGCAGAAGCCGTGTTTAATGCTCCTAATATATCCACAAAACTCTTGAGACGTTTTAATTCTTCACAACTTGCATAACCTTTGCATCCTTGTATGTCATAGAGCAGTCTGCTTAGGATGAAGATTTCATCGCATAGGAAAAGATTTGCTGTATTCATTCAAAATCTTCATGGCGTAAATTGAGCTACTACACTTTGTAATGTCGTGTCAATGTGTGTTGCCATCTTTAGTTTATTTGTTATTGTTACTCCCAACATGTTTAGCTCGATTATAAACTCGCTAATAAAACGGTGGTTGTCCCTCTGCAACATTGTAGGATAAAAATAAAATAAAATAAAAAGCCTGTGTTGCTGTAAGAATTTAATTTCACAAATTTTCGGCGATCCACGCCATAATCATGTTAATTATTTTTATAAACTCGCTGTTTGCTTTATTGGGGGTAACTTGTTGTAATCCGAGTCGTGGAAATTCGTGCATATTGGTTGTTTAGGTCATCGAGAGAGAGAGTTCCGGTTGATTATTTGTGATTCTTTTTGTTGTGCATTTTTGGATAGCCTGCTTTCCGTATTGATTTGGTATTTTTGTTTATGTGGTGGATTTTGTGGCATTCTTTTTTTATATCGGTTTGGCTCAGTTCTTACAAGGTCAAATATTTATGTTACCATGATAACCATTCGTGTATAAAAGACATACCTACCTATGATTACTATTTTAGGAACCTTTTAAAACTCTATTTTGCTATACCTCAAGAAGTTTTGGGAGACAATAATTATTGATTAAATGAGAACACAAAATTCCTCTTATGAGTTTGTCGAATTGATAGGAACAAAATTCAGTAAACTTCTATTGTTAAAATGTTGTGAATGAAAACATATCTACAATAACAAAGGTGATTTGTTAATAATTTGGACATGGCTATAATGAAAGTGAATATTTTATTGACTATACGAAAGATTAATTCGTTATCGGAAAAGAAATATCAATGCTTCTTCGCAAAACCAAAGTGAAAATGCAATTCTATACAGATGTCCGTATATGCAGAGCCATGCTGAATTTTCATTTCCAATGATACAGTTATGTCAAGCATGTTGATGTGATCCACAATTCTGCGTACTTCTAACCCGATCAATACTACGCAACAAGCCGTATTTTACTTACCTATGCATCTAACAGAATCATCTGTATCAGAAAGGGACATTAATAATGACATATGGCTATCTCTTTATGCTGATATGGCGTACTGGTTAACGCTGTCATAATTTTAGCATTTAAATACTGTAGTTTTGACAAATTTTAGACAGGCTATAACATCACTTAAAGAAAAGATAAAATGAAACTCTTCAATCAATTTATCAATAGATGTATTATGTAGATATGGTAAAACTGCTTTGACATTGACAAGATCCAAATTAATCAAATTAAATTTAGCAATCATTCATATAAAATCTCGTTGCCTGACATATCCTCCAAAATGTTTGAGAAGCCTCTTCACTCTAAGATTCACTGCAAAATAACTATGGTAACCTAATTCGGGTTTAGAGAAAAATCATCCACGGTTACCGCTCTAATTTACATCCATGATGTCATTAATTCGACAAAGTGCCACACGATTCTCTGATCAAATCCCTCCTCAACACAAATATTTCCCATGGTCTCATTCTACTCATTCAAAGTTACCTATCTGACAGACTTCAGTAATATGTTCAAGTTAGCAGCTATATACAAGAGTTCTATGGTAGGAGTTCTATGGAGTTCTCAGGCGTTCCCCAAGGAGGATGCCTCTCTCGCAGTATTTTGTGTTTATGCAAGAAATCTCTGCTAACTCAACTATTATTAAATATGCAGACGACACCACAATGACCACATTGATCACACCTGAAAAGGAAAAAATCACCGATGAAATATCTGAGTGCATTTTAAACTTTGATCAAGTATATTATAGTTAACCATCAAGAAATCAAAAAATGGCAACGAATTAAAAAGCAAATAAAAAATCTTGGAGTATATTTCAACTCTCAACTAAATACTAAGAGGCCACCTCAATCAAGAAAAACTTAAAGAAACTTACAATGCTACAATTCGATCTATAACTCGAATATGCATCCCCTCTCCAAGTCGGCAGATGTACAAAAGACCTTCAACAATTGAAGAAAATGGAAATTCGAGCGTTGCGAATGATATTTTACCCTGAAGATGTACCGAATTTTTACAAGAAAGCGTAGTAATGAAGAACATTCCCTGCAAAACCTGATACCTCATTATTTTACCAGGTCAAAAACGTTTATGCAACCCTTTTGTTACTCGGACAAACGTATTTAAATCCTTTGTACCATACACTATACTTATCATTATATAAACAATTCTATAATCACTTAATTTTTAATAAACAATTTTAATAATTTTGTTAACTATTATTTGAATTATTTTACTCTTAAGCTCTCTACACCTCTCTACACATAATACTAAAATTTCAGGACACTATCTCTAAGTGGTCGGATATAGTGTCCAATTAAAATATGGCTATGGATAGTCTGGATTTTTAATTCGACAATTTTATTCCATAAACGCTTATTATTATTATTATCTATGCGTTCAATTTGGATCATTTATTATCTAATTTATTTTTCTGAAATATTGCTTATAAATTGTGTAATTTTAAGTTGTTTTTTTTCAGGCGGACCAAACTTCTAAAGTTTCTGATATTCACTATTTTTACTATTTTATGTATTTTTCTTCTTAAAAATTATTAAATAAAGTAGAATTATGCAACAAAAGTCCTTTCACCATTTTCCATGAAATGACTTTTAAATACCGATACACGACATGTAAACAAAGCGAATTCAAACAAACGTTTAGAAAAAAAAATTCAAATTAAGAATTTTATTTTCAAGAACTATCATGTTGGCTTATTTGAGTCTTCTACAGTTTATGACTGCCTCAGAGTCAAATTCTCTAAGTATTGTGATAGAAAAATAAAGTGATTGTAAATATGATATTGGTGGTGTCTAATAGACCCAGGCTGCAAAATTCTTATATTTTCGCCGACTATTTTTTTTATCATATTAATTGTTTACTGAATGCCATATATAGATTAAGATTGTTATCTTGCAGACTATCTCACTATTTTTTCTAAATATTGAAGATTTCCTACCAAGAAGTGATACAGTTTTATCATTTCATTTTATCAAAGCATTAAACGTAAAGATTTTCTATATTTAATTGTTTTATAGTTTATTAAATATTAAATTTGTTGGATGGTTTTCCATTTAATCGTTTATATTAGGATGTGTGAAAAATTTGTTAAATCAAATCTGTGGAAAACGTTCTACATAAAAAAAACGTGTATGTGAGTACGGAATGGATGAGTTATGCATTTCTACATCCATAACGTCAGAATTCCAATCTTCTTTAAATCATTTTCTAATCTTTATGTCATTCTTGATAAATTTGTCAGCTATCATGTGGTATTCTACTTGTAAGTAAATGCTTCTCTTATAAATTCATTCCAGGTTTTTTCAGGCAGTCCTGCTGAAGGAGTACTTCAGAGAGGAGACATCATTAGGAAACTTGACAATCTAGAAGGCGATATGCTTGAGCACAAAACTGCACAGGATATGGTGAGAGTGGCTGGACACCAGCTGGGCTTCAAAGTAGACAGGTAATATTGCATAATAACCGGTGTTACAGTCAATTTGGCCTTAAGTTGACGAGTTCAAAATGGTCCCCTTTAAATTGCACTCCCGGTCCAAATCGACTCTAGGGGTGCACTTTGCCTTAGGCAGAATGGTCGTCCCCTTTAAGCAAATTGAATCCCTCGCTTGTAAATTTGTAAACTAGGTATGTAAAATTAGTTTTGAATTTCTAGTGCAGCTTAAGTCAATAGTAAACAAGTGTTAGATCCTGAGACAGTGATGAAACAAAATGTATGTAATAATGGAAGTTCCCCCTATACTTTTTGTACTGTATAAGTCTAGACAAGTGCAATGGATGGGTAAGTATAGTGTAATCTACATAATTATTCTGTCATTTACCGTGTTGGGCATAATCAGAGCTCAGTATTTCATATCGACTTCTTAACTTCAGCTAGTCAGTTTACTGAAAACATCAATGAGTTCCTTCCATAGACATATAATATACTACCTATAGGACTGTTAAGTGACCCTCTAATTCTATGGAAAATGACTTCCCTTGGATACGAAGAGCATACAGAGATTATGTAGTATCCAAGGGAAGTCTAAATTTCCATTGGAGGGTCATTTAACAGTCCTATTATGTCATTGTATATGACATTGGCCAATTGCCCTCTCACAGACATTTATGAGGGGATGATAATTGATGACCATCACAGTCATATTGTCACAGACATTGCCCTTGCCCACTCTTGTATAATCGATGGGATTGTTTGTAAAAAACTTGACGTGTCACAACAAAACTTGACGTGTCACAACAAAACTACAATAAAGTCTTATTCTCCCTATAATTCTGAGTAGTAATTTATTTACTGAATGTCTATATAGTTCCCTCTCTCCCTTAAATCTATCTGAGCTGCATAAATAATACATTTAGAAACACTTGTTAAGTTATCTATATGGAGGGGGCCAAATTGACTCCACTTCTGGCGGGGAGTCCAAATTGGCTGTGACAGCGAATAATAATTTCTTCATTTGAATATGATGACTCCACTAAATATTTCACAGACGTCAATACTAATAAGACAATCTTTCTCTCAGTGAACAGATTATGTAATCACAGAAATCCTTTAACGTCGATCGAGTTGATATAAGGAGCATCATGTGTAATGACTTAAAAGTCTGTTTCTAATGTTCTGATGTTGCAATGATGGGATTGATTTGCCGGTAAACACACAGTAAGAGTTGGCTTTGACATCATTTGAAAAGTTTTTGTCGATTGCTTTTTTGGAAGGTTTCAAGTTGTATTTTATTTACATATCCTGGCCATGCTTGTGTAATACATGTATACCTACTTGTACATACATGGCGATCCTTGTGTATAGTATACATGCATACATGTTTATGTGAGTGAAATAGACGATTCGTGTTAATTAAAAGTGTTTGAAATAATAGGAAAATGATTTTAGCAAGAGAGATTACCTCTCCCAGCTATTACATAATTGTGAGAGTTTCTCAAGGCGTCTCGAGCTGAACACAGAAGCAATCTATACTGTAATAAGTCTATAGCAAAATCTTCTTAAATCAGATATGAAAGGAAGCCCACGTGGTCAACGGCGTGCTCCAAACAGCACGACCATCATCACCGAGAGACGCATTCAACTCAAACTCACCGGTCCAGCTCTACTATTCGACAAAAGACGCCATCGATTACTCAAACAAGCCAAAACTTCTCTAATTTTGATAATTTTGGTCCAAGGCGTCTTCATTCAGTTCCGAATTCTCCACGCAATTATTCCCGCTGGGAGCAGAATCAGAATTATATAGCTCAGCAGGACGTTTTTCTTCACAAGGTGAAAAAATTCTCATATAGAAAACTTTTATGACAATGACTAAAAATATTAAAACAAGAGAGGGTGTAAACAACTATTAATGTTTATATTAGAGATGCATGTTACTCTTATATATGTATATTTAATACATTTCGCTTCGGAAAATGTAAAACTGTCATAAAAGGAATTTTTAAACTTTTTGTATATGACTACTTTTATCATTATGTATAATTATGCTTTAGCCTCAGAATTCGAATTTTTCTGGTGGTCCCATGAACGGCACCTCGTCGACAGCATGTAAGTCTTCATTCTGAAACCATAGATACCTATTGCCAACACGAATCTCTATTAGCGATGATGTTCTTATTCATTCAGATTATGGAACTCAGAACCACTACCAGCAGCATCAGACGCCTCCCCGAGTAAACAGAACTCTATCTAACCCTGTCATCGCACACTCAGTTTACTTACCGCAATCGGCGCAGCAGAACTTTTGGTCAGCTCAATCTCCCAGCTATTACTCAAACCAAGGCTCAAACTCAGCCTGGGCTCCTATCAGTAACGGAGCGGCACATCAGCAACAGCAGAATGTTCAACAGTATTATCAACACCAACAAAACGTTTCGTATAACGCCGCTCCTCAGCAAAGAACACGAACAGTCAGCGCATCCATGATGAATATCAACAGCCATGCTCAACCAGCCAGAGTAAATGATTATCAGAATTGCGTAACCATGTGCTAGATTGATGATATTTTTAATCAATCTTTGTGCTTCATTATATAGGACTGGACGGTGATAAGCAATCAACCTGGAAGAAAACGATATTCTCAACAAGTTTCTGTAACTGTAGGAGGTAATACTCATTCAACTTCACAATGGGACAACCAACCACCTCTGAGAAGCAGCGACCAATTCGGTAGCACTTTATCATTGGACAGAGGCATATCCATTATGCGCTCCAATCAAAGGTATAATTTTCGAAATCTGATTGCAAGAATTAATATACCAATAACCAATAACCATAGAAATCAGTAGTACATATCCTATCTCTATGTGTCTATGTCTCTAAATGATTGAAATTATTTATTTCATAGTCCCCAAATGAGTAGTCCCGGCAATTTCAATTCTCCAAGTCAACAGAAATCTGGTTTCTTCTACAGCAATATTCCCAAGACTCAGCATCATTCAATTGTTAGCAATGTAACCACTCTAAAATCATTTACCAATAATCTACCGAGTCAACCACAAACCTATGATTCTTTGAAGCTAATGAAACCAGTGAGTGGAGTCTCTATTCATTTCTCTCTTTTTAAAAATTCTCTCATAATCTTTTCCCCTATATAAACCAAATTAAAAATTAAACTTTAAACACAGATTTATTATTAATTTTTAGACTAACAGATCGGCTTTGAAACAGAAAACTGCTGACCAGACATTTCAAATTAGTCCAAATCTTAAAACAAATACGCCGATGGGTTTTCAAAAAAATGTAGCTTTTGATGTTAGATTATCTTCTCAAAATATTGATCGAATCAACCAAAATCACGATCATATAACAGAATTTTGAATAGGTAGCAGGCATGTGGTGCATAATCTGTTTCCTCATGAATATGAACTTGAACAAACAATTGCCCATGCATAATATATTGTGCTGAATGCTTTACCGTGATTAAATTATCGATCAACCTTTCTGCGATTCGGGATTTTAGCCCCCAAGGCCATTCTCTAAAAGCATGAAAATCATAGAAATCCACTACTTTCAGTGAAAAATCGGAAAATTTCAACTTTAATTCAATTTTGTATTTCACAAAAATATTAATTGTTGACTATAAATTGAGCGTTTAAAATTTAATCTTTCCCTCTATAAAAATAATTAAAACCCAGCATGATAATTTTGCCTAAAACTAAGTGTCGAATTCATCAGATTTAAGAATTATACATTCATTATCAATTCAATTAAGATTTGATGGTGTCCATATTTTAAAGAATATGTAGAGGACTGGTGGTCCCTAATGGTTTGACTTAAATATTTAGTTCAGAGTGAAATTATGAATTATTTATAACAAGGGGAAGTTGAATGAAAAACTAAGCTTTCCAGATCTTCGGGTTATTTATTGTCTTCATTATTCAATTTTTAATAATCAGAGGTAAAATTCAATTAATCCAACCGCACTCATTTTGTTTCCCTTTGAAGAAAAAATAATTTTTATTCTCTATAATTAAGGATTTGGCGTCTTAAAAAATTGTGTTTAAAAATCCCAATTATATTAAAACCCTAGTGGATTAAAACTTGTAAAATAATTTATTATACTTTGATTTTTAGCAGAATTCCCCCTGAGTATAATAGTTTAGTTTTATACCTATAATAATCTTTTTCTATAATAGGAATCTGATTTATTTCAAAGATTTTATACAGCTATTTGCTCTTAAAATGCAATCCACACATTTTAAATCCAATTGTTTATAATTTAATTTTTAGATGCGTAGCATTATTTTACCACATTTATTGTTTTGAAATTAGCCTTATATGTGTATGTTCTATATCTGTAGGTACTATGTGTTCTGTTGAAGGTCATATATATATAGGTACTCATTGACTTGGTTTTAGTTTATACACACCCGATTTAAAGATAATCTCGTTAATTTCCCATTGATTATGTTATTTATGTTAATGCTTCATATTTAAATAAAGATAGCTCAACATGGAATACAATTTTATCATTAGCCTTAGCCTTGCATGCATGGGTTCCATCATATAAATGACAACAAAGGCGTATATAGCTTCAAAAATATGCATACATAGGATTTTGTAGACGTTTGAATGTACTTAATATAAATAAGCTTCTCAATGAGGAAATCACAACTTTTATTTTGGGAGCATATTTATTTGTTTGAAAAGACTTGCACACGACGAAACATATCATCATTCTATTTTGGTTCTGATCAAAATGTTTATATTTTGCGGTTGGTTGGAAGTATGTAAGTATGTGAGCACAATTGTTATTTAAATATTGGGAGTCATATTTTAGTTAGAAGATGAAATAAATACGGACCGATATATAAAAATAATTAAATCAAAGAAGTAGTGCATATGTGGTTATACTTATAATGAAAAGGAACGAGAGTAAGCATATAGTTTTATAGCGGGGTTTACTAAGATAACATGTAAATAAAACTGATATAATAGTAATATTTCTATAATTTGAATGTTTTCTACTATATAACTATATAACACTATATTTTGCAATGAAATGAAGTTATAATAATACTGTTTAAACAAATTTAAAATATTGTTAAATATTTACCGCGTTTAAAGGTAAAAAATGGCATCGTCTTCAAATCGGACTTCAAGGAGTTCACGGGAAGCACATGGTGTAAGCATTTCATATTCATATAATAACGACATTAAATGTAGTTTACTGATAAATATTGTGGTTTGGTTTTTAGTAACTTGATTTAAGTTTGTATGTATCCATTCAGAAGCATAATTTAGAACTAAGGATATTTTTATGATCAGAAATGGGAATGTTATCATTTTAAAATTAATCAAAGCCTTTTAGGCTAGAAAAATTATATGCTGGGGACTTGTGACCTAAACATGTCTTAGCAATGAAATTTTCATAATTTTAGAGGATTATGTATTATGCTGATTGTCAAATTTTCATATATTTACTGCTTGTGAACATATTAACTACATAATTACAGAAGAGACTTATAAACATAACTATGTAACTTGAAAATATTTAAGTAAAGAGCAACTAAAGCAACTAATCACAAAGTTTTGTAATAATAACTAGGGTGCTGGCATACTTTTTTCATAACTTGACACTCATTTTTTCCAACTAGTTAACAAAAGCTATATATTCATATAAATCATAGTGTAATTTGTCACTGTAGTATCTACACACTAACTATTAAGTTTTTTTTACAGTGTAAGAATGTCATTAGTTAGTGACTGGAAAGGTTAGTATTATTTGAAATGTTATCCAACTATAAATAAAATAAACTTCCAGCTCTATGGAATTGGAGTATAGTTGCAAAGAAAACATTATATTTTGTTATCTTCAATCAAAATTTTAACTGGTTGTCATGGGTTCACCTATATTCAACCCTACTTAATCCTTTTTTATGTGTATCATCATGGTTGTCATGTGGTTTTATTTTTTAAACTCCAATCATTTAATCAAATATATTGTGTGGAGTTATACAGAATAATTAATTGTGCAAAATTATCCTAATGTTTTTATTTATAAGCTCAAAGTTAGTTCATGCCTTTATAGAGAAATATTTACCTCTTTACTGAACCCATTCACTAAAGATTGTGATATGAGTAAAACAGGGGAGGAAAATTGATTTGTTTTTAGTAGAGGTGACATCGATTGAGTCATTCCTTGTCATGCGATTATAAAAATACACTTGTCAATTATTTTGAAATTGTAATAAGCTTATTTATTATCATGTATTATTAAGCATGAATTTATAATTTTTTAGACTGAAGTAAATTTCCCAATCGCCATTTTGAGGATAGGTTTGGCTGGGTTCTTTAATGGTGAGGGTAATTCATTCCAAATCATTAATCAAAGGATAAGACTAAAATTCAAGGATGCTGGTAAGAAATGAAATATTTTGGAGAATCTTATGTGTGTTTTCTCTCTAGTTATATAATTATCTGTGATTTCAACATATGTAACCCTTATCTCATTGTTTTGTAATTATTTAGACTCGCAGGAAATTGTAGTTGACATTCCCTACAAGGAGATTAGTAAATTCTATGCCTGCCGGGGTTTAGAAACAATGTTCATTACTCTTTCCTCAGGATATATTCCACAATTTCTTAATTCATGCAAGTTTTGCAAGCACACTCTGCTTGACAATACAGATAATAAAAGTAAGATATAGTTCTTATATTTACATGTATATATATTATCAATTTGGTAACAGAAAAAGTATAGATACTATCCCATTATAAAATGATAAGATTGAAGATTGCGTATAAATCTTAGGTACTCATTGGCTATTAGTTGGATAAGAATCATTGATTAATAACTATGTAATAATATTTAATACTTTTTATGTCACTATTTACAATGATTTCTGTCTGTCACAGCTGAATGCAACTTACACAACTACATACCTGCTACATCGAGAGTATATTGATGTAATTTATTTAATCTTTTATTTGTAGACTTTTATGAGCGATGTATCCTGATTCGCTCCGCCATTCCCATCCCTTCTCACGAATTTAATCATATATTGCGTGGCTTTGGAGACCCCGAAAAGATTAAATGTATTGTGATGCAGTTAGTAAATGATGCCTGTTTGGATTTATTGAAAGAGTGTGGGGCTACATTCGTTAATTCAATATGGACATTTAATGATCCCTGTAAGTTATTATATTCGGTTAGATTTGAATAAATAAATATAATTCTTACTTAAATAGAAGTGTCATATGATAATAACATCCTCTGTTTTTCATAGGTCCTGCTGACAAAAGGTATCCCTCTTGCTGCTTTCCTCCGGGTGATCATGTAGAGGAAACTTCACAATCACTTTCTAGCGACGAGCCCAGTGCCAAACGATGTCGAACCATTGACCAGCCTGCTGAAGACGTCATCATTGTTTCCGAACAGTCCACCAGTTCGTCTGTTGTGCCTTTTCGTAAACCCGCCAGTAATAAAATTCGGTATGTCTTTGTGGTTTTGAGATATAATAATTCACTAGCGGTGGAATACTTTTACTCTTTCATTTATGCTTCCAGCGACTTCTACTACAAGCCAACATTCTGTAATAATGGCATTAAAATTCGTGACAAAGATTTTAACCGATTGTCTGATCGGCACTCGCACATGTGCGACACGGTGATTGACTTCTACATGATGTACATCAACTACGAGATGCTGTCACCCACAGACCGCAACAGGATACACGTCTTCAACTCATTCTTCTACACTGGACTGAAGAACGCCGTGAAAGAATCTCCAAGCTCAAGAAATGTTAACAGGTTAGTTTTGAGCGGTTCATCCCTCCTGTATCTCCATACCATAGAGATGTAATGAATACAAGGTGATCTATAGAGTGCTGATCTGATTCTCATTGAGGGGAAAATTAGAAACATGGCAGCTGCAGCAGGCGAGCTTAATCGCGAGTTTCATTCGTGATTAGAAGTCAGTCATTACTTCTTAGCGAATCACAGTTGAGTATTCGTCGATGATTTTCAATTTGTCTCCACAATCTCATTCAGACTGCCACTCTATAGGTATTAATTACATCTCTAAACTCCATACTGATGAGGCTATGACCCATTTCGTTCTACATTGATGTTTCAGTGAATCGATGAAATGGCGGCATGCTCGAGTAGCAAAATGGACTAAGAATGTCAACATATTTTCGAAAGATTTTATCATCATTCCGGTGAACGAAGAGTGAGTTAGTTTTCTGATTTCAAGCTACATATTGCCACATTTAGTTGCATAGCAACCTAACTGATATGTAAGTTATAGCTTGGCTAGTAATCGTCCTGGAACGAGTCTTAAAGTCTTGTGGTTTCTATTAGAAACCACTGAGTACTATTTGATCAGATGTTTGTCCCGCTTTGTTTAATTCAGTGATCATTGGGCATTGGCGATCATCTGCTTTCCCTGGATGGTTGGGGAGATCAATTACCGCCAGCTCTTCAGTCGCAACTCGTCTACTTCGAATTATTCCATCAATCCGCTGCCAGTAAGTGTACGGTTCGTTCGGATTCCGGACAAGAGAATGCAGCAGGAGATACTTCCTGAATAATTATTCTGATTTCATTTAGTATTAATTGTATTTTAGACTTCGAAAGAATCGGTTTATGCTGAAAAACGACGAAAGCTTGTTGAAGAAGTAAAACGAACTCACAATATCGAGCCAATGTAAGGGAAATCCAGGCTATTTAGAGGCATTTTCCTATCTGATAAATAAATAAATTACTCACTACTCTCAAATATATAAGTAGTAGGTCATAATTATGTATTAATTGATGTGTCAGTTAATATGCTATGCTTTATGAGGACGAGAAGTACTCGTTAATAAATGTTATCAGAATTTCCTGAATTAATTCGTTTATCGAATGTTTTCCTTATCCATAAATGCATATTTTATAGGCCGTGTATACTCATGTTGGATTCTCTGATTGGATCGTTTGCTCGTGCGCCAAATGTGGAAATGTTGCGACAGTGAGTCAAAATTAGATCGATTCATTTGTTTAAAGCTATAAAATAAGGTGTGGACATATTCACACTCATTTAATAACTAGCCACTAACTTTTTGATTTTGTTTTGATTTATATAGACATTTCTGCTCAGTAGCCAAGTGTTACAGATAGGGAAAATTGGTCTTTTTATTATATCCCTACAACAAAATTTCTATGTTCATCACATGTCCATACCAATGTAGTCTGTGATATTTTATTGGTGTCAATTTTGCCATGTTCAAGATTGTTGAGTTGTTGATATGGTCCCGAGGAGAGATTCCCATGATCTTTCTAAGGAACTTCATTTCCGTCGATCTCATCTTCCCACCCTTGCACCTCAGCATTTATGGTCCAACATTCCACTCCATAGATCAAAGCGGTCTGATGACACTAGTAATATATCTAAAATATGAAAATGCATCTCAGTTTTGAAAGAATTGCTGAATGTCAGTAAATAAATATTTAAAAGGATAAAATAACCCTCGTATTCTATGGAATTTTGTTTGTTAATCCGCCCTTAGATACATCATATCATTGCAGAGATAGGGCCGTATTGAAGGGCGGATTAAATTTCCATAGAATTGGAAGGTCACTTTAACGGTCAATTGTTTGAGTAGATATTAGATATTGAAAGCGTTTCTAATAAAGCTCAATTGAATTTTCTTAATTTTACAAACAACATTGACAATTCACAATATCACAGCTATTTAATTTATTTCACCAGTTATCTGCAAGTTGAATGGAACGAAAGGCGCCTCTCAACTGATGGTACTTTGAATTTCGATAAAGTGACTATTCGTGGCTTCCAACCCAAGGTACCTCAGCAGCCAAATTTACATGACTGTGGTATCTATGTTATGCAATACATGGAATCTTTCTTCAAAGTAACTTATTTACTATCCATTCTTTAATAAATGATATTATTCATGTATTACTAATATTTATAAAAATATTAGTGCACCTCTAGGGTTAAAAGAATAAGAGATCCCTAATGTCTCTATTGAATTAAGGTGAATTGAGTGAAAGCCTAAATCTCCACAACTTCCAATATTTTTCAGCATTACAAGACTTGTTATAATTACATCATTTTAATTCTCCCTGATTATTTAACACAGTAAAACATTTTACGTCATATTTTTAGAAACCTATCACTTCATTCAAGAAAGAATATTTCGAAACTATGAATAAGTGGTTTCCTTTGAATGTTGTTTTGAATAAACGTGAATCTATTCGCCAATTGATTATACAAAAATATCAGGAATCTGTGGTGACCACTTCGGGTGATAATTCCTAAGAATTGTCATTTTTTTACTTTTTGTATTGAGAACTTTATTATGCATTTTATTATACATACCAAAACTTGTATAGATAAACATTTTAATCAAACTTGTATAAATGTTTCAAATTATTTTGTTAATACATATTTATAGATTCTTTAAATGAGGCTTACTTGTCTGTAAACATATCAATATTATAGTATTGCAGTTATAGGATAATATTAAAACATCATTTTGCAATTAAGTTTGCATAATTAGTTCCCGAAAGTATTGATCAATGGATTTTAGTACGAAAAATGTAACTTCCGATTATTACGTATATTATCGTATATTATATAAAAGCTCTGCTCTTGTGGTGTAAACCCAGCACTCATTTTTACGTGGAAGGCACCAGTTTTTCTTGAAATAAAAATAATGTTTCTAAATATTAATAGTTCGTTAGTAGTCAGTGATATATAAAGAGCAAACCTATCACTCTACATTTTAGTTTTGCCCAATATCGAATTAATTGAGGGTCATATTCCAAAACCATACTTTAATATATATAATTTATGTAATAATAGCAATAAAAAATGACTATAGACCCTTATAGATAGATTACATCAATGTCTCTCAATAACACATTTATTGATGCACAAACGTTAGCAGATGAATTGCTTAAAAGCATTACCTTTATAAATTAATAACCAATTCAAGATTTGTATGTTTTCTAAGGGATTAAAATATTTAAAAACTATACTTAAAATGTATCAACTTAAACTATTTTGAAAGTTTGAATTATTTTTAAATTTAAAAATTCTGTAACACTCACTTTGTTACTTTAATAAAACGTTAATAAATTAATAATGAAATTACTAGAATGAAATAATAA
>JAYMFX010281102.1:759-17781 GCA_036784945.1 Monocelis spectator
GGGTAAATATTGCCATAATATCGAATCCTGTTTTGGGTAAATATTGCCATAATATCGAATCCTGTTCTGGGTAAATACTATACAATAATATCAAATCCTTTTCTGGGTAAATATTGCAATAATATCGAATCCTGTTCTGGGTAAATATTGCCATAATATCGAATCCTGTTTTGGGTAAATATTGCCATAATATCGAATCCTGTTCTGGGTAAATATTGCCATAATATCGAATCCTGTTCTGGGTAAATATTGCCATAATATCGAATCCTGTTCTGGGTAAATATTGCAATAATATCAAATCCTTTTCTGGGTAAATATTGCAATAATATCGAATCTTGTTCTGGGTAAATATTGCAATAATATCGAATCCTGTTCTGGGTAAATATTGCAATATTTGCTGTTAATACAATTCGGTTCTTCCCCCCCCCCCCCAATCTTCTTTCTCTATAGATTTAGATTATCTAGATTTTTATGATTTAAACCTTCTTTTCAGGACACCATAACATGCAATAATATACCCAATTACCAATTCCACAAATCTATTTAGAGATATAATGATGATATCCTTATCATATGCAAATCATTGAAATCAAGTAATATTCAAATCCCACCAAGGATATCATCAATCAATAGAAGAACAGATTGAAAAATAAATTCATTCCAAGTGAGTCAATCATTGTCCAACTATTGCATAGAATGAGATTAGAAGCTGCTTGCTGAAAAATATTAACCATCTTTATTTCATTTTAATTCCCCCAAAAATATCATAGAGAAAATTTAGAATGTCCGGCCACCATTTTCCAATCAATGGTTGTTGCATATTAATTAATTTAATAAATACGAATGCCACGTTGATTTATGTAGCTCACTAGTAGCGAATGAAGAATTTCTTCTGTCAATGGCAGCATCTGCAATAATAGTCACAAAGAATGGCGGATACTCTATAGATCGACAAATGGCACATCAATGCATTAATTATTATGCGGGGTCTACTCGAACTCGAAATAATCTAATGATCACTTGAATACACAATCAGAACTCATTCTATAGTGAAAGTTACTCGTCGCTCAATGTAAATGTCAAATAATAATTTTTTTACAAAACAAATTTCTGTGATGTACTACTAGCTAAGGTGTTATATCAACAGTTTTATTCCGCATTGATGATCCAGTATAGGTCATCTACTGACTGAATGCAGCAAACTGGCGGGGACTGAATATAAAGCAAGACAAATCAAACATGAAGGAATAGTGAGAAACGAAGCTGATAGCATAACGGCACAGAAAACAAAGAAGTGTAAAAAGAGAGATTGAACAACTGGAGAACTAGAAGATAATAATCCATTGTCAGTTAGTCAGACAGATTAGAGAGAGGTCACATCAGAAGACCAATGGCTATCCATGACTTCAAAGGGAAGAGCTCAAGAAGGAAACGGAAGCTCCGATTCAAGCAGTACAAAATGCGGTGAAAGTTAAGATCTTGCGCCAACCAATTTCACCACTGTGTAGAATGTGCAAGGATAGAGAGACGAATCAGTAGGCCATCATCTACTGAGTGAATGTAGCAAGCTGGCGGGGACTGAATATAAAGCAAGACATGATCATCGAATCGCTAACATTGTACACTGGGTCCTCTGCAAGAAGTTAGGATTCCATCATGAGAACAAATGGTACCCAACATCAAGGTAGAAATACACCGCAGTCCTAGAAAATGACAAAATGAAGCTCCTATGGGACTTCAGTATCCAAACAGATCACCGAATAGAGCATAGCCATTCTGCTGGTAGACAAAGTTGCCTGGCATCGACCAGGCGACTCTCGTGTCAACTCAAAAGAGGACGAGAAGATCGAATGGAGTACTGGTCAGAGAGATTAAGAAGAGCTGTAAACTGAAGGCAGCTGAAGTCATAATTGGAGCACTTGGAATAACACCAAAGAAGCTAAAAGGAAATGGGTCGAAGCGCTAGAAATAGACATCTCAGTAGGACTCATCCAGAAGGTAACAAACACTGTTAGGATCATCAGCAAGAATCTTGAGAAAGATGATGGACGACCTATAGATAAGTGTAACTGATCAATTAATACCCAGCAAGTTTTGCCATCGTACTTTTACTCGTTTCTCCTATTTGCCTATTTGTTTTATTAATCTGAATAAATATTTTCAGGAAATTATTTTCACATGTCAACTGGCTTCCTTTTACAATCTAAAATTCTTTATAACCATCCTCTAACAAGTAAATATTAAATTATATATATAGTAGCTAAGACATTAAAACATCTCTCAATAAGACTGACAAAACAAGAAAATGTTTCATTTGTAGTTCTTTACATTCTTTCGGATAAAAGAAGAAGTGTACCTATGCTAATATGGCTATAATTGGGATTTACTTTTTTCATTTTGTAAATCTTTGCTTGAAAGTTTCCAGCCTATATCCGCGAATGATCGTATGATAGGTAATTGACCGGAAGTCCTTCCCTTCCCAGATTTTCGATTGTATAAGTGGGAGTGCTTGCGCAACATAATATCCTTCACCTTCTCTCTCAGTTCATATTTGAGGTGGGAGTCTGCCACGAGACGATTCAGCATCGCTTCTAAATCATCAGAAAATAATACGGCACAATTATAAATATGGAAATACTCTTACACCTTCTCATTCGAAAGGTTCAATGATAGTAGATAATACAGAAACGCATATCGCTGCTTTTGTCCCACCAACGCGCACAATTTCCTATCTCCGCCATTAGAAAAGCAACAATTACAAATTGACGTCACTCCTGAACGCCTAGTCTGATTTTAACACTTCGTATATCTTTAGAAAGTGCTCTTTTGGTATTTTCTTACAGGGAAAGAATTATTAAAATCAGACTAAGCGTTCAGGAGTGACGTCAATTTGTAATTGATGCTTTTATAATGGCGGAGATACAGAAATTGTGCGCGTTGGTGGGACAAAAGCAGCGATATGCGTTTCTGTATTTTAGAATGATGAACTCTCTTGGTATTATTACTCTATGGTATATTTCTTCGCTGCCACTGAGCGAAATTTCTTTGCTGATCAGACTCATATTGTCTGATTGGTTAATATCTCCACGCTTACCACATTCACTTGAGCATACGTGTACGTGAATATAGCAAATATATGTAGATACCATACACATATCTATGGTATTTATATCGATTATCATGGCGAATACCCGGTCATCAAAAGTACAATTGATTAAAACGACAGAATATCTGCTAACATCTATTGATTGTTATTTACACGCATTTCATCCAAACTGTTGTGCATCATTTACTATGTATATTGTAGAAAGTGAGTCTGTATACTCATCATTCTTAAGTGGTGTATGCACATCAATGACAGACTGCTCTACACTGAGAAGGTGTCAGTTAGCGCGCATGTCTGTATGTACTTTACCTGCACAAAAAACTCACACGCATAAATTTAAAGGAGAAATTTTCTATAACCTCATCCATTTATACTTATCCTATGAAACAATTCGCTAAGTTCTATGGGGCAAAAGTATGGGGCATAATCTTTATACCTACCTACCACAATTCAACTTTCAATTAGAATGAGAATATTTTTATTTCATTGGCATTCTTATGATAGCGTGAGTTAATGAGTGATCTCTCTACCTGAAAGTGTGGAACTCTGTAGTTGACTGACCTATGCGAAAAATGAGACATAGATACGGATCAATTAGATTATTGTATGACTGCAATATGATTGGCTGATGAGTTTTAGATTCAATCAGCTCATCAGCGAGTGAGAAAGCATTTAATTTTGGGTTTTTTTGAATTGCTGTCACTCGTTCAAATTGTTACAAATAGAAATGACGTCATCACTATGTCGTCGTTATTCAATAATGGCTTCACTCACCAGTAGCCTGTTCCATGCATGTGACTTCAACATTCAGCATTACCAGACCTTTTGTGAAACAGCTACGAACTTCAAACAGAGAATATAGAGGCAGCGTTGCTACATGAGGCTTCGACCATCGTTCTCCACCCTTCTCCACATCCTCCTCGAATTTGATCCACCTATTTCAATTGATTGATCTTTCAGTAACGGCTTAAAATCAATGTAAATAAATAGACAATTTACAGAGGAGATGAGCCATATGTATCTACCTGGCCGCTTCAGTCCATTCCCCTATATGCTTCCCATTTTCTTGATCCTGAGTCAATAGAAATTCATCCATTTCACAGAACATTTGGTGTGCCGGTTCCAATTCAGAATCATCCGGTAATCCAAATGAAACGCTTTGACATAATCGCTCTGATGTTACCGAATCTATAACAAAAACACAATGAAATGAAACAAATCTTGAAGTTTCTACACAACCGGATGTTCTAATGTACAAAACTATTGTTACAGTAAATCTAAAATTTCAGAATTACATACCTGGAATTTCATAGTGAGATATCTCACCTTCTCGGGCCTTCTTCTTTTTCTGAGCATGTCGCTTCCTTCTCTGACTGTTATTTATAGATGGCAGATGAAAACCAACATACACAGCTGAGCGATGTCCTGAAAAGATTGGTACAGATGAGAATATCCAGAACAGTCGGTAGAGAGAACATTATTTTATGCTTTAATTTTGACGTAAAAAGGTTTCGTAAACATTGAATCGTTTTGATAGTTTTTGGGTAACTAAATCTTATTTATGATTGGCTGAGTAGATAACCCTTTACTTGCGTGGGAGGGAGATTGATACATGGAAGAGGAAAGTTTGCTATTTTACCCGCTTTGCTTGCTATTTGAATAAACCAAAATGTATATTGTAATGTTGTAGTCTATTTGAGTTGCTCTATGTCAATGATTCAGTCAAGAAATATAATACCTCTATAATATATGGCATGTGATAGCTCAAATGAGACAAACAAGTTGAATAATAAAGTCGGTTTATATTTCATTAAAGTGTAATACATACAAATATGCACATAATCCAACAGTACGGTTTGAGCAAACAATTTTAGGTACAGCAAATGTGATTTTTACAAATATTATAACTTATTTAACTCATTGAGAAGAGTAAATAAACCAGCATTTGTGAGAAACCTGACAATATAACAACATTGTTAATCTAATTAAATCATGAATGAAAATTTAAGATGTTTTTATTAGAATGAATCAATTCTCAGCCAAATCGATTGTACAATTATTTCAGAAAGTGACTACCGGGTAATAAGACTTTTATTATTCTCAGTCACCTAATTTTTATCAATATGCATAACACTAACCACCATTTTCAATATTACCTATCAGTGAATCAGAGTTTCTCAAAACAGCTGTACGGTAGTGTCTGAATAGATATCATGAAATGTTTGTTTGATAACAGTGCTTAACAGAATAATAATAAAAACACACCTTCAATCTCTGAAGAGGACGGGGGTTCGACAAAATAGCGGGACGCCGTGTCCAACACAGGCTCCTCATTGATTGTTTGCGAATGCAAATTTAAATTACTCATCACTCACTAACTCTGTAAACAATTTGCAGAAAATAATTCAGAAAAATTATGCATATAAATAGCATGTTCTCTATATCTTATTATAAATTGAAAAACGGAAGTAATTAACTCGTGTCTATAAGAAATAAAAGTAAAATTAATACATATTGACTGCTTAATGAAAAATTTAATTACAATTAAATATAAAATATATTATTGACTTAATGTAATATTCAAGGTTAATGGAAAAAGGTTTGAAACATTATTTAAAAACATTCCACAAAAAAGGAATTTAATCCATTTTACTTGAAGCACATTAAAATAAAAGCAAATTGAAAAATTCTTTTATAATTCTTGTATCATTTCAATAATTTTCTCGAATTCTCTCTAAAAACTTCTATTTATCTAAAACATGTGGATCATAAATTATTACATATAAGATAGATGATAAGTGGAAAAGTAAATAAATAAAAAAGTCAAGTAAATAATATCACCCTGTCCTCTAATTGAAAAAGCTTTACTCTTACAAAACAATAGGTTGTCCTTTTAGTTTTAACGTACCAGCAATATTATAAGCTTCTTTAAGAGTATTCATAAAGTCCTTAACTCAAATTGCTAATATTGTGCAATAATAATTTAATTTATAAATATGTCCATTATTCATAAAAATCATATCATAGATGTATAGATTAGAAATAGAATAATTTTGAGTTAAGGACTTTATGACCACCCAATATTTATGTTTTGCAACTAACAATTGTAGGTACTGATACCATATCTAATGATGTTCTAGTTTGGTGTCTGTCATTATCTATAACATGGCTCACCTCTGTTGTAATTATTCCCAAATATGATCAATACTTATAGTCTCTTATTTTAATATAGGGACAATATAATGTATGATCTAATAAATGGTTTTAAAATAGATTTCATTGTTACATTCTTTATGCTTAATAATATTATCTTAATCTTCAAAATTATATTATCTTGATTTACAAGCAAATTTTAAAGAAAATAGTTTGATTAAATAAATATTTCTTTAAAACAATGAATGATGACAAATCTTTAAATGAAGTATTAAAATATAGATTAAACAACTTAAACTTTAGTCTGAAATGGCATTGAATATAATTATTTAAAGGTATTCCACTGAATTTTAGAAAACTGAATGAAATCAGATTAATCTTACATTAAAATTAGAATATACAGTCAAACCCATTTATAATGAACCCAACTATAAAAAAAGGTTTATGATTAATATAAGGTTAATCAAGTCTCATAAAACCTCAATTTAACAATGTAATATCTATACTTCTAACTTTTTGTGCTTTCAATTCAGTAAAATACATAATAGAAAGGAACTATTAACTGTGTATGGGAGAGTGGATAAATCTCTAAAACGTAATCATCAATAGCTTTCATTTCAAGGTGTGCAATAATTTGTCTTATGACTTTATGAGAGGTGTATTGATTTATTCTCCTGCCTGACACCATACAATTATTATTAAAAATTAATTCACAGAATGTCTTTCAATTAGTCTACATTGATTTACTTTATGTGCTTCACTTATGAGCATAATAATCAGTCATATTGGTAATGGAGATAGTTACATAACAGAGATAATTTATTTGTGACTGATTGCCAAATTGATGAGATTGTTTTATCAAATACATATGATTTATAAGTCAGGAAAAATTACAACAACTATATTTAACTTTTGAAACATGCTTGCATAACTCATAAGTGATGAAATAAGACTAAGTAAAACTAAGTACTATATAATTTATATATAGTAAATAAAATTTGTGAAAAATAGGAAATAAAATTTAAATTATTTATATTCAAAATATTTTCATTCAAATATTTAGGGCATATTTTTGTTTTCTATATAAGTATTTGTAAATCTAGCTTAAAAGGAATGTTAATAGCATTTAATTTATTAAATTTTGAAATTTAGCTACACCGTATTCACATCATTTTAAATGTGAATACAAATACTAAATTAATAAGGGCTTTCAATGTAAATACAAAATGATGCAATTATAACAATTGTATACTTTTAAATTTCCTAATTGCTTTCGATATTACTTGATTATTAATAATAAAGAGGGAATTCAACTTTTAAATTAATATATAAAAAAATAATTTAAAGACACGCCAAAACAATAAACTATTTTAATGGGGACTTAAAACAATATTCATTACAAGCGACATCTTTTTGAAAGAGCATGTTCATTTCTATAGAATTTGATGGGGAACTATGCCCCCTACCAATTTTCACAAAAATCTAGATAGGCCTACAAATGCAAAAAACTATCAACGTGTTGAAAGGACGTTGTAATTTTAGACTGCGTCAATACGAAACATTTTCATAAGTGAACGGTTTTTTTAATTAGAATATCTCTGAAATATCAGGTAACATCATTTTTCATAAATGAACATGTTTTTTCCAATTAGAATATAATAATAAACTGTATTTGTAATGCGCCTTAAAACACAAAGTTTCTCTAAGCGCTCAGAATATGATAAAATAAATAATAAGTAAATAGCAAACTGTGAAGCAAGGAAAATAAAGAATACATAGAGAAATAAATTATTGTTAAGTATCGTAAGCCGAATTTGATCAGTTATTTTTAGTCTGCATGACTTAAGTTACTTATAAATTAACTTAATCATTATCTGCATTTTAGTCGTATATGTACAAATTATTGGATATTTTGGGACTAAATAAACTCCGTTGACTTAGTTTCCTATATTTCCCTTCTTTGTTATGTACGAAAAACATAATTCATGGTGCAAAAAGTACATGTATTATACAGATATAAATGCTTGATGAACACAATATATAACATTCTAAATTGTATGCACAAAATACAAATGATGAACGGGGATAAAATCAATGAGTATAGAACACATGATGTAAAATTATTTTAAAATAGATTAAGATGAGATAGCCATTTGGAGTCCGTTAATTTAGTGGTTTGAGATTCAGTTCAACCACTCGTAGAATTGTACTTTTCCATGTCCTAAAAGTATGAACATTTCTCAGTTAAGAAATTAATTTTGTTATAAAGATGAATGATAGGAAATAAGTGCGTGTCATGCATTATGTTTTAAAAAATAACTAATCGGATGCATTGAGCTCAACGTGAAAAAACGCTTGATTATAATAACTGGAATTAAAAGATCTATCCATCAGTGAGAAATAATGGAATTATTTTTTAAAAACACATTCACATCAGTTTTCGACATCACCAACTTTCCATTTAACTGAATAACTTTAGGATTCTTTGAGTTAATAGTCAGTTAGTTAACTTCTAAATGGTTGTCTAAGTGATTTGTAACAATGAAATGTAATACGTATATTACATACGAATTAAACTAATTTTATTATTACTTACAGACTGCCAACAAGACTTAGTCGCTAAAATTTCCTTATTTATATGAAGTATGAGTACATCAAAGAGGATATAAAGTACCTTTTCATAACGTTTTTTGTCTGCCTCGGAAAGTTTTTCAAATTTAGTTCGGTTGGTGCATTTCTCCCATCTGTGTCCCAATTCTTTTGCGACATCACCAATTTTCCATTCAGGATGAATAACTTTAACCTTAGGTCGTTCTTCATTGCAGAACATAAAGAAAGCAGAAAGAGCCTTCTTAGGTTTATTAGGATCTTTCTTAGCCTTCTTTTTCTTTCCATCTAGGGGAACATAATCAGCGATTTCATGATTATAACGAGTTCGATCTTTTGCAGCCATATCTTCAAAACGCTTCTTTTCTTTATCAGACATACTCTGAAATTCAAAAACTAATAAATTTTAGTATTAAAAGCTAAATATCCCAGGTAGTGTACTCTATACCTTTAGATCAATATTTTCTATAATAGAATACACCATAATGCGAAAAAATGTGTGAGATAATTCAAAATACATGAATGCATTTTGAGTCACTATTTGCTCAAAATTTCTTTAAGGAAGTGCCTAAATTCTGGAAAGCTTAATATTAAAGAAGCATCAATGTATGTATGAAGTATAAATAAGAATAGATTAAGAATACACTCAGGCAGCCTAAAATAACATGTATTTTGGCAAGTAATTTAAAATATTTTAAAAACCGGCTGATCATCAAGCCTGACTTATCTCAGTTGAAAATCAAGTTACAAAAAAGTATAGCAATTAAAGTCTTGATTGGTCTGTGAATAAGCAAAACTGGAAAAGGGTGACAGTTCTGTAAGGTTGAAATGATTATAACTAAACAACATATTTCTTAAGTAATGTTATAGTATAATTATGTAATGATATAAATTGCTTGTTAAACAGAACTTAAAACAATTACCTTCCATTTTTCTGCACATTTTTTTGAAAACTCAGCAAAGTGAATTGGTTCATTGGGATGTTTTTTCTTGTGTTCTTCTCTGATTACCTGCAGAAAAAAATTATAAGCAGACATAGCTCCTTTAGGCTTATTTTTGTCTTTACCCATCTAAAATGTATACATGAATTAAGCATAAAACACAAAAGAAAAAAATTTACTTAATAAAAAAGGATAATATGATTAGTGAATCTTAAAATAGCCAAATCATTGTCAATGAAATATTTGATACCAGTAATTTTAGAAGTCATAGTTTATTTTGCTACAAATAATCAATCAGTGTATAAAAATAATGACTATAGTAATTAACAAATGCAGCTTAGGACAGTCAGCATAAGGATATACAAGGGTTTGCAAAAGATTACCAGAAAAATATCAATATACTGATTTGCACAAGATTATAAAAAATAAATTTTCAATGAATTAGAGATATAGAAGTGACTAAGTAGGGCTCATTGGTGTGATCTATTTTATTCAATTAAAATACTAGAAAATGGAATGACAGGGAGGATAAGAAGCGAGGATATGTCTTACTTGTATATTGCATTAACAAACATTTATCAAGCCAGGAGTTTAGAAGATTTGACCTTTGGCCACTTGCTCTTGTTTTCTTTATATGTATTTAGTTTTATGACTAAGCAATAAGTAACTTAAATAAGTTGACAGTAAATCTAACATTCCAATTGGTTATTCTCATAACTTGACATCTAAATCATATTGACATTTGACAAGTCTGTCAGTCAAGTTACACAAATTTATTTTGTCTGATGATCAAATTGTGTAATTTTAGTGTAAAATTGTTTTATTCAGTTGACTAAACAGTTTATAATTAATAGTCTGCATTGAATTGAAGTGTAACAAATGTATCAATCATAAATTAGAGTGAACTGGTAGATTGTACTTAAATGACCTCTATATACTATGCATGATCACTAACTTTATTAAATCTCTCAGCTAATCCCCCTTTGGGATTTTAACTATGCATGGATTATCTATAATCATGCATGATATTAAATGAATGTATGTTAACATTCAATAAGAATAGTTTACCATACAATTAATTACTTGATATTTTTTCACTAAACATTAATTGTTTAAGTAGTGAAGATATATAGGCATTTATCACTATCTATAGGGTATTTATCACTTGTTACTCATATCTGTTTAATTAGTTAATTTATAAAATTGCAAGTCTAGCCAGATGGATAATCATATAAATCATACACTAACTGCTCATCACTGTGGCACTACAAAGTGAATTTTATTTGCAATGGATTCTGTGTTATATTCACTTTGCTTAAGATTTGTACCTTAAAAAATAAACAATAGTAGTCGATTTATAATTAACAGGTAACCACTCTTATTATTAGCTAATGCAATATCTATGTTACTATACCTGAAATGATCTACCCAAAATATATATTTAGAATGTACATAATTTTTTAAAGAAATCCTTTCAAGACTTTAGTATAAGTTTGTTATTATTCAATTTATATGTTCATGATTTTATAATCTCTAAATTCATTCTAATACAGCTTATTATACCCACTTTATATTTTACGTAATGGAGTAAGCTAGCAAAAGTTTTAAAATCAAAGTGTAGTCGGAAATTTACAAGATAATTTTAAACAAAATCAGTTAACAAAGACATATTGATTATTTAAAATGAATTTTAATGGAGTTTCATTCCTAGTATGCATAATTAATATGATAAAAAAATATTTTAGTGTAATTTTTGATACTACTATGTATTTAAAAATAATAGGACTTGATCTATCAAACTTTTTAAATGACCTAAAATGTTCTCCATGAGAACTAAAATTATAGAGATTTTCAGAAATATACGACTCTCGTTAATCATAGGACGAAATCAAGGACATAGTATGACATTGTGCTAATGAAATACCTATAAATTACTCCGTGTCATTATGAATTTCTACTTATGTTAGATAGGTCTATAATTTTACCATTGTAGGTACAACTCTATCGTCCTATGGTTGGTCCCTTGGAATATGTATTTGCCTTGTTATTTTGGACAAAGTAGTCATAATTATTTGAATCAACATTTTAAAATACTAATTACTGTAAAAAATCTGTTACCTTTCAAGACCACCGAATCATCTAAACTGAAAGAAACTTAATGTTAATAAAGGTGATGCTATAGCTTGGGTACATATTTAATTGCATTTACTTTCGTTTAAATTTAACCATCCGTCCATATTATATTGATAAATAGATAAGACATGACGTGTACAATATATACTATATAGCCTCAAACCCATTAATGGTGCCAAAAAACATCGACATTATATTATTTATACTGAATATAGTTACTTAATTGGCTAGCACAATTTTATGCACAAAATAGTATAAAATGTTTGATTTTTAGAAATATTTTATTACATTTATTAAAAAATATACGTATGATTACTATATAAACGATATAGCATCACAAATTTTTAATACATTTGATTTCTCAAAGTTCAAATTTCCCAATGATGGGTCATAGTCAGAGCTTGGAAGATAAGAAACAATAATTTTTTAATTCTGCTGAAGGATACATGAAAATCTCAAAACGATTCAGAAATAAACTGTAAATAAAGCACATAGCAAAAATTAAAACATGACTTTTAGAAATCACGTTTTACAAAAAATAATCATTGAAGAATTATTTAAATAATAAAAGAGAATATATCTAAAATAACTAAAGTCAGAAATTATTCACATGTTTACAATTTACACGTCATTGCCAACTTCGAGTTGATCAACAGTGGGTACTGTAGCTGGTTCTCCACCTCGATCAGCTCTGGATATCAAAGGCCGCATGTGAACCATATTCTCTATTGGCTTGAAGGCTAACAACTGTAATATATGAATATAGATTTTAATCATTCGTAAAATCATACGTAAGTTTATTGATTCTAGATAATTAGCGTATAAAAAATATAAAAAATTTCAATATTCAACTTACCTTAAACGCTCTATCTAAGACTTCACAAGCTTGTTTGGCATTTTCAACACAGACGCATAGAGGTACTAGAATGACTTCCACGCAAGCGAGAATAAATGCAAGGGGCCAAGCTATCAGCAGCCATAGAAGAAACCAAGTTATCGAATAGCAAATGCCAGGGCAATATGAAGGCATGATCTATACATTTTCAATGAAATCAATTTTAAAATAAAAATAAAACCGTTTATCAAACCATTTATATATTATAACGTATTATTATGCTGTATAAATAAGTTTTAAAAATAATATTTACCTTGATTACGACAAAGATGAATGAATAAAATGAGTGTTAGTTCAGCAGCAAGTAAATTTGACTCTTGAAAAAACAGGCCGGCTCCTTTTTGAGCCAGTCCGTGGTTTACAATTGTCAAGCCTTCTAAAATAAAAATGACAACATTATCATCGTACATATACAGACAGTCAGAACTATTATACTCTATGGTCAGAACCATAGACATAATATATAATACACGTATACTCTTAGCAATGTATAAGTATGCTATATATTATATGTCTATACGCTGAAATACTGTGACGTCATGATATTTTGATTGGCTCTCAGGTTATGAGAATCTCTCTGTGAGGAATTCCCTATCTCTAAAGGCGCTCTCTTTCATTCGCTGCTGAGATATAAATAGACTGTAACAATAGCAACGAATGCTTGAATCCAGTAATGACGTTACCACTATTCTAGCATATGGTCAGAATTAACCATCGATATATAGACAGGATATCTATGGTCAGATGTAGGATTATAACTGAGTGTGGGCGCTGATTCGCTGTCTAATAATAGATCTACACGCCATAGACAATTTGCTATATTTAAATGTGAGCAAAACATACTTTTCTTTCTAAAGATATTACAAAATTCTGACTGTCTATATGGAACTGCATGGAAATGAATGTCTTTTATTTCATAATAGAGTAGAGTATAGCCCTATATGGTAATTATAGTTATTAATTTTTCAATTTGTTTTAACTAATTGAAGGCATCCAAATAAACAAACAAATGATATCGAACTCAATCGATATCGGTATTATTGATCCAGAATCAGCATATCAATATGTAGTATAGGTCTCTACATATTGATATAGAGAATAGCAAGTTGAAATCTCTCTTAATATAGTATGGCAGGAAATTTATTGATTAGAAAACTGAAGACAGGAAGGGTATGTTTGTTTGCATTGAGTTAAGCATTGTATTTAAAGTTTGTTAAATGAAAACAGAAAAGCATGCATTGATTCTGAATAGCAATTATACTAAAATAGCTAATCATATATATGTATATATCTAGGAATACCTACACATATTGACAAAAATCTTTCAAAAATAAAAATAGAACATCTTATATACGATACATCTATGTAAAACATTTTGTAACATTCCATTAAACAGTAGATAAACAGTGGAACAGATACAACTAAAAAAAATTAACAAAAAACACAGAAAACTAAATTATCAGTTTTAATTCAACATCAATTCAATACGAAAGATATCATTTAATAAACAAATTCTTCTAAGAATAAAACAGGAAGTCATGCAACTCACTCTAATGTAAAAAATTCCTCATCAGTTGAAAGTCAATAAAATGATTTTTAGCAAGAAGTGAACCTGTATATATAATAGCTATCTGCAGGTGCATTGGTTAAAACTCTTGTCACATAGGATAGTCAGAAAATATAGTTCAATATGAAGATTAACTAACATAATAAAATAAATCGATTGGATAAAGATATTAAGGAATACTTCCAATGTTCAATAATGATAAAATCATTTAATCAAAAGTTAATCTTATACTTACCAAAATGTGATTATATATTTCCTATATATATTGATTCGTTTCCTTTTTTATGGATTTGATTCTTTGACAATGAAAGAGCTAACATGCAAATGCACAGTCGACTATTTAGCAAATAAACATGATGATAAACCGAGCGGTGTAACAATCCACATCGATTAAAATGGAAACTCAGAGAGAAAGCTAAGCCACTGTGACACTATATATCGCTCAGCAAACTCTACTTACTTACTTACTCTCTGCAACCAACCAACTGATTCAAGCAACACAATACAAACCAGCTCACGACTAGATTATTATATAGAAGGAGACAGTCTTTCTTAAACATTATAGATTCCAGGCAAACCCTCCAATGATTTTTCAGAGATAATTAAAAACAATCGATGGTTAATATAATGATAGATATTATACGCATTCATATTATCTATCTATGTAGCTCTCTGTATTATTTGAATTGACAGTTTGAACAATACAGAGATATTCCACTTGATTGTGTTTATCAAAGGTAAAATAATATTAAATGTACTAATTGTTAATGCTCGTTATATAAATAATACCTCGACGCATTGATAAACAAAAGGCTAAACTACTCGAATTATTAGGTTAAAAACAGCTGTTCGTTATATACAGGGTGGGCCAGAAGTAACTACGTTTCAAATAATATAATTAATAACATTATCAATATCTATGACTTATCTGTATTAACTTGATCACTGTTTATTTTTATACTGCACCGCTCACGGTATGGCTGTTCAATTTGACAAAAGCGACTACACAATCGAATATCGATTTTGCTATTTCAGAATATATACCTTTATTTGAAACGTAGTTACTTCTGGCCCACCCTGTATAGAAGGTAGTGGGTGTATGTATGGATTTGTTGAGCTCTATTGCCCCTCTGATTGTTTAAGGCGAACAATATTCATTCGGACCATAGAGATGTAATGGATACAAGGTGCAAGGTGCTATAGAGTGCTCATCTCATTCTCATTGAAGGGACAATTAGAAACATGGCAGCTGCAGGCAGGCGAGCTTAATCGCGAGTTTCATTCGTGATTAGAAGTCAGGAATTACTTCTTAACGAATTACAGTTGAGTATTCATTGATGATTTGCCTGCAGAATTTGATTTGATCTTTGTCTCCACAATCTCATTTAGACTACCACTCTATAGGTATTACATCTCTATGATTCGGACAGATCGCTCAAACAACCCTAACCCAAACAGTATACTATTTGACGGAGATAGTGGTAAAGTTGTAAAGGCTACACTAACAGGTATTAATGCAAATATTATAAATGAGAGTTGCAGGACAACAAAAATGGCTGATGAGGACAAACACTATATGGAATTTGGGATATTTAGGACTTTCAATTAATGTTGTTAATTTTACGAAAATGTTTCAAGATGGCTGACATTTTATCAAAAATATGACATGTCCATCCATCTATAAACAGCATAATTTATTTATCTATGTAGAAAATATCACACAGAAACAAAGATTTTAAATGAAGTCACAAGCAAAAAAATAAATTCCTATATATATATATTCAAAACACATGCAGAAGATAAATCTGCAAATCTGACTATTTATTACCTTTTAAAATTGTCACACCATTTTAGAATTGCCTGGACAATAAGCATATAATAAACATGTCTAATATATACATTAAACAAACATACTACAACAATATATGATAAGAAAAATCATTAAGCTACAGAAACTTCAGGATTCGTGTTTACTTACTTAGAATGGGTTTCGAACTCTCTGGATTGGTGGTCAAGTGTTTTAACCATTCAGCTAGTGCTCTCTGCAAAGGAATGACAAGTTGAAAGCCTTCTTATAATGCATGCTAATTCAATTGGATGCTGAGTCAGACATAGAGATTACTTTTCCATAAAGCTTGAAGCAGCATCCAGTTGAATTAGCATGCAGTATAAGAAGGCTTTCAACTTGTCATTCCTCTGTAGACAGCACTGGCCGAATGGTTAGAAAACTTGACCACCAATCCAGGGGTCGAGAGTTCAAATCCCGTTGTAGAGAGATTACACTTTCTTAAAAAATATGTGAAGAAAACAATTAATTATGGATATTATACAATATGCCACTGCCCTTAACAGATATATTAAGATAGTGTATAACACTTTTTCAATCTCTATACAGCGCTATACAATATTTCATTCCCGAGAGTACATCGCCGGAATTTGAACTCTCGACCCCTGGATTGTTTTGGTCAAGCGTTCTTGACTTTGAGTCACTCTAGCAGTGACTTAAGCAGTTATAAGTACTGCTTAAAAGCTAAAAGCATTTTTATGTCTAATTCAGCATCCAGTTGAATTAGCACGCAGTATAAGAAAGCTTTCAAATTGTCATTCTTTTGTAGAGAGC
>JAYMFX010281213.1:0-17780 GCA_036784945.1 Monocelis spectator
GATCACTTGAAAACGTAAACAAACATCGTTAAATTTGTTGAAAAAATCCATTCGCCCTGAAAATTCTTGATTTTTTTCGTGGGCGAATAGGGCCTTAGATTCGCACAGAAAAGTTGTGCGTGCAATTTGATAAAACAAAAGTTGCATCGAGTTGCAAGTAAAAGTTGCATCGTCTAAACGGGCATGCAACTCGTTGCAACCCAAAATTGCATCAAGTTGCACCTAAAAGTTGCATTGTATAGATGAACCTTAAAATAGAAAACTAGTGGAGTAATAAAATTATTTAAGATGCACCATTTTCGTTATACTATTGGCTGTCGCAAATATCGCCAGATAATTTTTGTATTTTTTGACTGCTAAAAGGATTAAATACATTATAAACCAATTTTGTCAACCTAGTCCCACTTTGCTCTTAGAGTATATTAGCTAGAGTGTATTTAAAGTATAATCTAAGACTATGCTGCAATAATGCAGATAACATTACTTAGTCTTAAAGTGAATCAATTTTAAATTGTAAAAACTTTCGATTTCGCATATTATTATTATTATTACTATAGAATATGGCAAAAACTGCAGATCTTTTAGCCAAGGCTGCAAAGGAAGGTTTAGCAGGTATATTTAATATTAATTTATTTACCAAAATTCTTGTTCTATGTACTCAATTAAAAGTTTCTTGTAATGGAAAGTCATTTTTGTTAATCACAAGAAATATGTATTTATGAAATACATTGTGCTGTACTTTTTATATGTAGAATTAACTACTTTTCTACATATTTATTAAAATAGGGCATCATTTAAAATTAATTTACATAAAAAAATGTATTGTGAAAGATTAAATATCTGAATAAAGCTATTGTTTGGTATTTAATAAGAACATAACATTTCCTAGCTGCAAATAATTTAAATTAACCAAGATCATAAGATCTATTTTCTTTGCTCATAATTGATAAAACATGAAAGTATTTGTCATCTATTTATGTTTATAATTTAGGTTTGTGTGAACATTAAATAGCAATATGTACACTGTACTGTACAGTCTATCCTACCATATATCAGTTACCTATTTAAATTTTCTCATAACCAGACTTGTTATAACCAAATACAATAAAATTTGTTTAATTTTTCATCACTTAATTCATCAAATTACTTTATTTGCTTATTTAGAGAATCTCAATTTAATTTCCAATTTATTGCAAGTAAATATTATCTTATAATTTTTCATCGGTTAATTCATCATTAATGTCACAACCAAAGGTAATACTATGCTTAGCAACTAAAATATTCCATATACTGTTTTTTTCAGCTACATTATGATAATTAGTTAATATGGTTAATTCACCAAATATAGTCAGTTCTGGTACCAAAGTTTTACTATATTTGCCTTTACAGACTAATTTGATTAAAATCTGAATTAAATGACTATCATACTAACGTGTATTAAATAGTTGAATTGAATATAAAACTTGAAAAATATCTGGGTTAAGTAAGGTTGACTGTATTAATTTGCTATTTGTATACGGTAATTTAATAAATTGATTGGAGCTATATATTACACAGCAACATGTGTCATAGATAAGTTACAAAGTTGCTAAAAACATTTAGGTTGACATCTGAAAATGAAGAAATATATATATATTTATGGATTTAGAGTGCAAAACAATAAATTTAATGTAGCCAATAGAATTGTTATCCTTGAAAAGTTTATGAAAAAATAATTACATTAAGTAATATACAATTAGTAGTTAACAAGTATAATCTTGATCTGCTAAATCAGAATGTCTGTAAAAACCAGAATCCTTTTCAGTCCTAAACTTTTCCCCTATATAATATATATTTTTTTAATATTGGCTAAAATGGACTCCAGATGAGTTCTTGTGTTACTTACATAAATGCTTACTATGCTTTTTCTATGTATTTTCTTTTTACAAACCAGACATTATTTCTACAATATAAGTGAATCCATCTTTACTATTTATAAGGCCTTGGTTGATTGCATGCACTATGGATACACCAGTTCTATGGAATTTTGTTTGTTCATAAATGCTTTAAATACCTTAAGAGATCAGAGTGTATTAAATTTTCATAGAATTGAAGGTAACAGAATAGTGTTTATTTGACACTACAATCACTGACTACTTTTTAATTTTATTGATTTAGTAAAATGGTGAATACATGTCCAATCCTGGAAACTACTAAACTGGACAATTTTTATGCATTTAGCTTGTCTGTAATTAATCTTATAGATTTTGCTTGTTGTAAACAATTTCTTGTATAAGCAGATTATACTGTAGTTACATATTTAGTGTCTGTTTCAGAAAACTTTATGAAAATAATTTCTATTGTAGCTGCTGGACCTAAGTTCCAAAAATTTCTCACTTATGCTAGAGTAGAACTTACCCCACCAGGTCCAGGAGAATTTGGACAAGTAGCTCAAGGTTTTGCAAAATTCACAAAGGCTGCAGCTACTGCAAAATGGAGGCATGCCACAATGAAGGTAAGATCTTGTGAAATTAAGTCACAAAATATGAAACTGTATGGAGTTAAGAACTCACTTATTAACATTGGCATTTAATGAATCACCTCTTTCTGGGACATGTTTCATTATAATATGTAGTTCATGTGTTAATTCTTGTAATGTTTTTAATTGTTTGTTATTGGTTATAATGCTATGTATTGATTTAGAAATGTCTGATTTTTGATGTGCAGTTGTAATTCTCTATATTTATTCATATCATTTATTATAGGAAGCTCTGTTGAACACGTGTGTAGCTGCAGAAGTAGCTCTATGGTTCTTTGCCGGAGAAATTATTGGTAGGAGAAGTTTCCTGGGCTACAGCCGAGTACCGGGTGCTATGCGGCCTTTACACGTATTTTAGTGTTCCTAAATTTTAGAATGTATTTTTATAGGCTGTAGATAGAAGACTATCTTTACATATTTGTTCAATTAGTTACACCTTCGCAAGATATTGTATTTTCAAGCTCTGTTTGGTTTGCTTGATTGTCTTTAATTAATTAATTTTAATCACATGTTTTCTGAATCACTTCGCCAGTTTAGTAAACTAATTTCGGATGTTCATGAAAGTTGTAAGACAATTTGTTTTTCTCAATAAAATGATTAGCTTAAAAGTATATTTCTTGACTTCTTGATGTTAACTAACAGTTCAATCTTTTAAATAGGTTTTCAACATAGAAATCGACTAACTTTTCTGTATTAAAAGAAATCTATCGTTTTTTAATCATTTGAAAAAGGGAACCTTACCCTCTGTTTGTTAATCAGAAGATTCCCTCAACATTGGAATTAAGACACCTAAAATACTTCCAGTTCCAAAAAAGATCAAACCTTCAATAAGTGACTTTCGCCCAAATGTCACTGCTCACAACATCACGTCTGAAATATTTGGAAAGCTACTCTATAAAAACCAAGAGCCAATTTATTATATGAAAACTACGGGGAAATCAATTTGGATTTCTTGAAAAATCGTCAACATTATCAGCCTTAATCCATATGATGCATGACTTTATCACTGAAAAAGATTCAAGCAGCTTCTATCGTTGCTGCTTTTAATTTTTCCAATGCCTTCTATAGGATTCCTCACGGCCGATTGGTCAAGCTCCCTCTTAGAAACCAATCTTCCTAGAGGAATTATACGACTTCTCGCAAGATATTTTAAAAATCACTATCAATATGTCCTAATCAATCAGCTTAAGAAGTACAGAAAAACAAATATTATCTGGAGTTCCTCAAGGTGTTGTTTATCTCCTGCCTTTTTTTACCATACATCCGAAACCTGTCAATGTCAAACAAACAATCGAAAACTCTTTAAATACTCTGACTATTCAACGGCCATTATGATATTCATCAAAATAGGACTGGAATCCAACGGGAAATCTCTTCCTGTGAGTCGCACTTCGAGACCGAGTGCTTTGGACTAGATCTTCAAAACAAAACCCAGATAATCACTATATATCTCAAACGTTCATTATCAAAACTCATCAAAATGAAAATTCTCGGAGTCACTCCAAACTATAGACTGCGGAGCTCCCACATAAATGTAATTGAAAAAAGGAGATTTCCACTTCTCCAGCTCAAGAATTATTTGCCAATTGAAATCCTCAAGTCTGTTTACATCGCCACTATTAAAAGTCTTCTCGACTACTGTGCTCCTTTAATGATTGGAATGAACAAAAAAGAAGTGAACGGTTTGGAGAGAATCGAAATTAGAGTGTTCAAAATTATCAATTATCCTGAAGACATCCCCAATAACCGACGTCAAACACGAAGAACCCAAACAACTCTACTAAAGCTGCTGCGACCCAAAAGTCACTCTCTGCACAAAATTATCCCCACAGCATTTTAGATTTAGTTCTTGTTACCTATAGAATATAAATGGGCTCAAATTGTACTGTATGAAAAAATTTGAGCAAAAGTTTAGATCTGAATAATTGTTCACGTAAATTTGAAAGGATTAATTGAAAACCGGTTTCTTAAATAACATAGTCTACATATTTAATTATTAATACCGTGTCTTGATATCCGTCACATTACCATGGAATTGATGATTCATATCTTAAATACATAAACATTTTCTACATGCATTATGTTTATCTGTGGAAGAGTACATCGTACTATTTTAAATACTGTTTTATCCAGTGATGAATCGGTATAAGCTCACCGAGCGTTAATTTACTTCAGCTGTCTACTACGCTGACTTATGTATCGAAATATGTGTGTCCCATTTATTTGTTATTATTGACTGAAACCAGATAGTATTATGTAATACGCTTGCAAACTCCCATAAACTTTGTTTAAAACACCCTTAGAAACTCCCCATGCCGGTAATTGTTAAGGGTGTGCTAATTTCCATAGAATTTGCAAGCGTATTGCATTTTATTTGGGAACATCGATTATTAAGGTAATATGGCTAAGATAAAAAATTGAATATATTTCAAAATAAGATTATTTACAATGCATACTTCTAATAAGATACATAAGCAAACATATTTTTAAAGAATACACAGCATCACAAAGAAATGCAGAGAATGCTATCAATGTTAAGACAAAATTAGCGATAAAATAAGGTGGTTGATGAGTAATAATTATAAATAGAATAATGAAATAAAATGAACTGATTAGTCTATATAATAATTTCAAAAAATAACAATAATTGCTGCGTTGAAATGGAAGAAATCAATAATTTATTTATAGATTTTATGAAAACAGTATTTTTTAAAATTAAATTTCGAATTCCACACCTCAAATAGAGACATGATAACAAGGATAAAGTGGTAAATGGTTCTCGATGAATCAATACTTTACAAAATGTAAAATCTGCACTAATGGAACAATAAATAAAGGTGAAGAAGCATCCAACAATTTAGAAACAATAGAAATCAGTCTATTATTATCATTGAGGTAAACAACTGAGAACAGAATCAAGCAATCGTGATTTCATAATTGACTACATAATACTAATAGTAAATTATCGAATTATGGTGAGAACAATACTTCACCTAGTGTCTCTGAAGCGACACGAATTATGCTTTCGTGAAAATTGAAACTGTGTGATCATCCAACTGAATTGATAGATTAAATTTCACAGCCTTATAAAAAAAGCTCAATTGATAAATATTTCGCTGGAGGTAACCTGAGATTGCTTGATATTTATCTGATTTTAGACGAAACAAACTGTTTACTAAAAAAGTGTAAATGAAGCATTTGTACAAGTGCAGCATCATGGTTCAACATCATATTTAAAATTTAAATAATTATAAAATGCGATCAATATCGAAAGGATGCCTCATGATTGGTTATAAATCAGGAGCAACACTTTGTAACTCTTCTACACCCTGCTTCTCTAATAATGGCGGCTCACCATAGTCAAGATCTTGATACTCACAGTGTGCAATCTCTGTCGGCGGGGCAGCGGTAGATTCGACAATTAGGCTGGATGAAGTCACTGCCAAATCGGGCGTAGTCGATGGTTGCTCGTCGGTGTTCTTTGGCGGTGAGATTCGAGAAGCAACAGCATCCATATGTTCATCAACTGCCGCAGCCAGCAATAGGAGAGATTTCTGTGAATCGTCGAGAGGAGGAGTGATCATTGAGCAGACAGGGGCGGTGATAGTACTGTGGTGACTGCTATCGTACTGCTGAGTCAACACAGCCTGTTGGACAGATGGCTTCATGTGGAAAGATTCTACCACTGGTATTTCTAACGAATAATCCGGTGTTTCATCGGGACTATCATCCTCACTAACTTTATCATCCTTTCTTTCTTCTAGACAGTCATCATATTCATCTTTGAAACAAGTTGGACAGGAATAGTGAGAAGGAATCTGACAATGAGAAAAACAAACAGTGAAACAACATTCGACTGATGATAAAAGTCACGGTGAATCTGAAATATAATATTCTAGTTGGTGTCATTTACCTGATCCTCGCTAGTGATACCAACACAAATCCAGTGATACCACTGCTCACAATCATCGCACATGACCCAGTCGACTTTATTCCTGACTGGCTGCTTGCACACATCGGCTTTACAGTCATCGTTACAAACACGATTCTTTTTCTTGTTTTGATTGCCGCCTTCAGAAATGCGTTCGGCAGATTTTCGCGACTTCTTGTTGGAAACACGACTACTTCCAGTTGTTCCAGTTGATTGGCCGGATAATCTGCGTTTTACAGTCGCAGATTTGGTTGGCTTAGTGTCTTTGAGAGACTTTTTAGAATTATCGACTACTTCTGGCTTGACGCCCGACGGTTTCGGTTGACTCTTTCGTTCGGTTTTTAATTTTAAAGCCGCCTCAGCTGACCGACGATTCTTTGAGGAGCAACTCGGTATGGAAGCGGTTGATTTCCCATGTGTTTTATTGGCTGTCTTATATTTCTTGGAGGTGCCAGTCTGCAGAGAATCGAATGATTTCCTCTTCTTATTATACTTTGAAGAGGTAACAATTTGACTATCCATACAGAAGGACTAAAATACGAACAAGGCATAAAAATCATTGAATATTAAGTGAATTTCTCCAAGGAGGTATATAATGCATCCATCCATCCATGCGCGCGTAAATAAATACTCACTGAATTTTGTGAGATGGAAGATGAATAAGAATTAGAATTGGGCGAGACTATTTGTTCATCATTTTCTTCTTCATTATCCGAATAATCCGAGTAGGTTGGGAAGGCGGGATATTTCTTACTGTTGTTGCCGCCGATTGGTTGACCATCGATATTACGCTTGAATTTTGGTTTCGGCACGGGGGCAAATTCAGAGAAAGACGAATCAGAAGAACTCGACGAAAAGGAACGCTGCGGCGCGTGCATTTGTGGACGATTTGAGCTTCGTGAAATAAATTGACCAATAAGAACATGAGAGCATGTATTCACATAAAAACAAAAAATATTGCTCGTAGCTAATAATCATAGAGATGTAATCAATCCACTTATTATGAGTGAATATAGAGAGTGGCAGTCTAAATGAGATTGTGGAGACAAAATTGATAATCAAATTCTGCAGGCAAATCATCAACGAATACTCAACTGTGATTCGCTAAGAAGTAATGCTGCCATGTTTCTAATTGATTCTCCTCAATGAGAATGAGATGAACACTCTATATAGATCACCTTGTATTCACCATTACGCATATCTATGCTAATAATACAGTAATAAATAAATATGTAACTCACAGTTTTGAATTAGAATTACGACGCTTATTCATTTCGTCAGTTTTGTTCGATAGTTGTGAGCTAACACTAGACCGGGAAGATATTATCGCTCCACTTTTTCTCAACTCCTTGTCCTAAAATTGTAAATTACAGTAGTTGATTAAAAATATATGTGCACTGTTTGAGCAGGAAACTAAAAGACACGTATAACTATTAGATATTGTACCAGCTGGTAGCATTCATAGCATGAGAATAAGGCGGTGAGAGGAAGGGAGTAACCTCACCTCCCTTGGCATTGTATCTGGATGCTATGAAGGAGAAGTCCAGTAGACCCTAATAACTTACTCGTATGGTGTGACCGATATCAGCTGAAGCGACATACATCTGCCATAGACAAGTGGTCTCCGGTACGGACACTTCCAAGAGATCACCCTCAAGCATCAGTAATTCTAAACGCTCACGCGCCTCCTCGGGCAATTCCAGGTGCAAATTTTGTAATTTTTTAGAATTTTCTTTCGCTTGCTGAGCAGCAGTAAGAGTAGCGGATCGATCATCTCGGTTTGAAGAGGCATTGGAATTATTGGAAATGGGTCCACCGGAGCCATACTCTGTAATAATTATGGTTTGAAACGATTTGAAGAGAACCAGAGTGTCGAGTCAGTGTGAAAACTAAAACGATATTGATGACAGGACGTGACTGTGTAAGCTCACCTTGATTAGAATTCTTCGTGTGCTGGCGATATAACGAATGCTGCTGCATCTGCTGGTCACCGGGTAATTGGGTGGATAGAGGCGACATTTGTGAAGGAATCGAGGCACCAGCGGAAGGACCGTGCGTTCGCAGCATGGAATGTGGAGACTTGCGGGTCTGCTTTTTACCATGGATACCGGAAGAGTCGTAGGAATCCTGAAATAAAAGGTGTCCACGATAGAATATCGACAATCGGTGAGAATAAATAATGCAATGGCATTTTGAAACGCGACTAACCAACCTTAAATCTGTTGTCCATATGACTAAGAATAGGCGAATCGCGCATAGACGAGCATTCAATTGACAAGGAGCCAGACGGCATCGATCCTTGACTAGACTGAGTGGTTGAAAGGGGATTCGTCGTTGGCGGTGGAAGAGTTTTATTGCCAGGTAATCGCACCTCCATGATTCGAGTATAGTCAGCATAAGCGCGACGCAGATCCTTATTTCTGGAGATTACACGATCGACTTTTCTTTTATAAGTCAATGCCCGCTGAGCCAATAATTGCAGCGCGTCCACCTCCGGGAAGCGAATATTCACATCTAGACAGAGCTTTTCAATGAGATCTATCACAGTGGTTTCCAAATTTGGACGGTGTGTTCGTTCACAAAGTGGGCACAAGAATTTCGCATAGTGGATATTCTCCGACTGAACAAATATTGAAACACACGCATAGATAGATATTTATTAATAAAACAATGATGAACATTTAAAACAACAATTGAATTAACAATTCGAATTTCTTCTCACCTTTGGCAGAACTACGCATTGTTCGTGGAACCAATCCTTACATAGTTCGCACTGCACCATAATACCCTTGACACCGGCCCTACGACAGTGACAATAAAGAGCCTCATCCGCATCGCTCATCTCGCTCTTCCTCTTGTTCATCTCTCTCAGCGTGCGCATGCAGTTCATCTCCTCCTCCGCCATATTCGAATAAATATCCGAGTAGACCGTCTCCGTGGAAGGGGTCACCTCTTTCCAATTCTTTTCAAAGATCTGACAATTCACCTTATTGGCGGCCATCTCGGCGCACTTATTGGCGGCGCCGGTCTTTCGACCGCCCTTCTTACCGCTGCTGGCGAATGACATATTCTGCTGCGCCTTTTCATTCAAATGTTGGAATGCTGCCTCTGGTCTGGGCAGTAGAACCTCTAATAAACTATTACTGCAGCCCTTCTTTAGAAAGAGAGAACTCGCATAACTGCGCCAGTCTTCTAAATAAGCCAGCTAAAACAAAAGTGAATCTCAAAATTTTACAATACAACAACAAGAGAGGGATGTCAATGAGAGAGAGATTACAGAAAGTAACTTACCGAAGATTCCAATTCTTTGATGCCGGGAAATGATATGGGAAGTCTCTCGCATCTCTCCAACAAAGATGTCACAGTTTCACCCAACGGAAACACTCTTTGTTGTGTAAGCTGTTTGATTTCCTCCAATTCCTTTGTTATCTTAGCCACATCAGCCATCAAATCCTCCAACTTCTCCACATAAGGTAGATGAGCCTCTATTATTGACGCCTCATTGATAACAGACTGCACAGTGAAGATGGCATACTGACCTTGCCTACACACAGTCAATCAAAATACAAAACAAATTGAGAAACATGGGTCTGCAATCGAAATGATTTAACATTTTATATTAGATTCGTTGTTTTACTTTGCTTTTAGTATGTCAACCGCTTTTGCTTCAATATTCTCGCCAGAATTAAGAATTCGTTTCAAACGCTGGCGCATCTGATTCAATTTCGGGTGGGACTCGAGAGTCGCACTGTCCTCTAGAAACTTGGCAACCTGCTGCAAAGTGATTGATCTCGGTTGATTCAAAGTTTCTTTAACCGAGTGCATCCATTCAACACGCTCCATCAACTGAATAGAGAGAGAGAGAGAGACCACAGATAATGAAATGATGAGATCGTGAAATTCAAAATGATCCTAATTTTCTATAAGAAGAGTAGAGTTGTCCCACCGAATTTAATTGCTTCTGTTCGGGTAGTTTCACGTCCAACTGCTCCGCATAATCCACCAAACTGTTCAATTTAGCCAGATCGGGCTCTTCAGAGGCCAACTGTTTAGCGACTTTGCGCTGCCATTTGTTAATTTGATCTGCCATTTCAATGACCGTCACCTGCTCGTCAAATCGACAGGGCAACTGCTCCAAATAGGTGCAAAACTGATGAAACTCTGCCAAAGTCAACTTCTTTACTTCCAGAGCATTGTCGAGGCGATTTTGTTGCTGGTTGCGAGTTCGTCTTGGCTTAGAACCAGCAAATAATTCCTTGCAAATTTGGGTGGCTTTTTGAATTTCATTTCGTACCTGAAAATAAGAGAAACATGGATTCAGGAATCTTCTTCTGTAAATAGCATCATATCTATGTATTGTGTGAAAATGGAATATTAGAAGATCCTAAATCAATCTATTCACCTTTTGTAGCATTTCGATTTTATCAATGGGATAATTCTTATTAAACGCAGTAGTGATAAGATCATCCAAATCTTTTAAAGTTGGCCTCACTTCAGGCTTTTCCTCATTATCATCGATATTTTCACTTTTAATTTCATTTTCATCTTTCGATTTAGTTGTTGCATTAGACTCGGAATCAACTTTACGTCTGTTTCCTAAAAGTTACAATTTCGAGAATATCATTATTTTATTTTTTTCAAAAATCACACAAAACACATCACGTAAATGTTGTATAGTTTCTGTAGCTTCCACATACCAGCTTTGGACTTCTTCGTGGTGGAGGCCGCCGCTTTTTTAGCATTTTTCTCAGAATCGCTAAAATATTTGAGAACTCTAAGAACAGTCTTATCCCAATTGTCATAGAACTCTAGAGCACTCTCGATATCCTTGACGAGCGAGCTCAACTCATCCAAACCATAACGATAACGAAGCACTTTGTTCTCATGCGAGCAAGAACAAAGAGACGCCTCATGTGAGAGACAAATCAATTTAGCTAAAATAGAAGATCAGCACATCAGTACATCAATACACTCGCAGCGATACTTCCCACTAAATAACACAACAAACACTCTTGACTTACTAGGAGAGCATGGACAAACAAGGGCAGACAAATAAATGGTCGTGCCGCAGAGCTGACACTGCCGATCGTCGTCCTTCCATTTCTCGAAATCTTCCTTCTCCGTGTGTCGAACACCGAGCTTCAGTGCGCTCTTTCTGTAAGTCTTCTCTTGAATTTGCATCCTCTCCATTTCTCGCTTCACGGCGAAAAGCAACGAGGAAGTAAGATAGTCGGGATTTTGAGCCATACCGCAGACTATTTCGTCATGAGAGAATACACACCGGCGACTCTCTTTAGCATAAGTCTCAATACATGTGCGCCCATAGGGTAGCTGAATTAACAATTAAACAATGAGAAAACCTCAGACATTCTTTGATTAAGTAGTGATCGAACTAATGAATCTTACCCAATCGGCTGGACAGAAGTTAACAGCCTCAGCAAAGTTGAACCCTTGATTAAAGCCGGCGTGATAAGCCCTGGGAAAGGTGACCACAAATTCACCGGCACATTGATCGGTGCGACAGATATTGACGCCGCGATCTCGAAGCGTATTAGGATTCATGATGGTGGTAATATGGTGAAGAAGATCAGGCGACTGGTCGAATAATTCGGGAGCTTGTTCCCGCATCACTTGCTCAAATAAATCGGCCTGTTCACTCGATACACCGTACCAGGTCTTGGGCTCACCTCTACACAAGAAACAAGCCACTTAGGTTAAAATCCCCTTAATATATTTATATAGGCCAGTAATTTGAAATATAGCAGACATAATATTTATAGAATTTACCGATGGAGATAATTGATTGAATAACTCCAATGATCTTCAATATGCCAACAAAAACAAGAGAAGCACATTCCAACATAACACCAAGGAATCTGAAAAAAAATTCAATAGAAGCTTAGCAATCATAAAAAATCAAAATACGCTTTAAAATATGTTAACAAAACTCAAGTAGTTTTATATAAAAAAAATCACCTTCATGCCAGAAATAGGAACACCAATGTGCTTCAATACCGACTTCTGATTGTCAGAGAGATTGTTGAGATTCCACGGCGAATTGATATACTTGTCCACCATTTCCGCCGGCAAATCTTTCAAATTTTTGATATTATCTGCCGTTGGAAAACCAGAGCCCACTTCTCCGGCACTCAAATCTGCACCATATTCCACACAAATTTCTCCCTTCAAGGAGCCAACCAAATACCAGAAATGCTGTTCAGTTAGAGTACGCGATATCTTCTATAATCGAATAGTCAATATAATAAATATAAATCAATACATAGAATAAAACGCAATAAACACCACTACTCACGCTCAGTGGGACATTGAAATAATCAGTCTTGAATTTGTCCGCCATCTGTCCAAAACTGTCTAAATTGTAATACTGGCGTGATTGATCAAAACCAAAATCAACCGCCGGACGGTAGTAAACCAAAGCTAGACAATGCGGACAACGCCATTCTCCTTTGGGCACGTCAGTCAGAGGCGGAGTGAGACAGAACAAATGGTAGGCATCATCGCAACCATCGCATAGCAGCATTTTATCTTCATGCTCACCGCCTTCACATACCATACACATGTAATGATCAATCTGAAATCAATCGATAGTTTAACTCCTCAATCAGAATGGATACAAACTGTAGTGAGTGGAATGGAAGTCATAATTTTTTTTTCATCTTCGTTTATCTCACTGTTGTCTATATTCACAGGGGATCGAACCCCTCAAATCGTCATGCACTAGGCTACGATTGTTCTAAACTGTTGCTTAGAATAGTGATTACTACAAGTGTATTTTTAAAATGATTTCTTATGCAGTTTATTAACTAGATATAGTAAATTAGAAAGATTAAATAGTTTATAGAAAATATCTTAATGTTCGCACCGTTTTTTTCTTTGGCTTTCTTTTGGCAGTTGCTTTGACGAGCTTAGGTGGACCAAGATCATCAGATTCTTCTTCTGTAATACAAAAGCTCAAGATAAAATTTGTAAATTAAATAATAGTTTCGGTAGAAAAGTTAATTATTTTACAAACCTTTTATAGCACCTTTTCGTGTAATTGGAGAAGTATTGTCTGAGGTTTCTGATTTATCTTCAGAATTTGCCTATAATAATAAGAAATCAATAATTTAAAGGAAATGAGCAGAACCAATTTATAGTTAATTGAATAATAAACAGAGCATAATACTCACATCAACATTTCGTCGTGTCCGTCTCTTAGATGGTGATGAATGAACAACCTTAGACTCTTCCTTGTCAAATGACTGCTTCTAAAAGAATTAAAGAATGTTAACATAAAGTGACTCAAGCTAAGTGTAAGATATCAAATGATATGGTAAATACTCAAACTTACCAAATGTTGGAATGATTCTCCACTGATAAATAGGTCATATGGGAGTAGAATTTTTTCATAGTGTTGTTTCAAACATCGATGATTATCATAGTTCAGCCTTTTAGCAACAAAAGTCCACTTCTTTTCAGCACATACTGTATGAAATCCACCTTCTTCATTCACCACTTTGTTCAGTTTATGTAGATCCAACATCTTACGACCAACATTAGGAATTCTATGCTTTAAGCCCTTTTTGTAAAAAAAACAACAAATCAATTCAAGCTGATAATAAAAAGAAGTGATAACCTTTTGTTTGAGTAAAGATCATTATAATAATTAATGTTACATACTTGCAGTTCCCAGAATCTTGCCAGTTTGTCATGAAAATTAAGCTTAATTCTTGTTTGGGCTTCTAACTCATTTAGTTTCTGTACTCTTGGATTGAATTTGAAAGTAGAAGGATTAACAGAAAATGGAGGCTTCCAGTCCTGAAATGAAAATAAAAGAATCAATATACAGTATTTAAATGGATGTTCATACACTTTTACAAAATTTCAACAAAGCTGTAACTAAAATTTAGCCTGAAAAGTTTAATCGTAAAAAGAAATTAATTAAAGTACTACATTTATAATTGTGAATGCCTTTTTATACAATAAGTATGTAGAGTTATTTTGTAATATGATGAACTTGTGGTTAGATGTCAAGTAATCAACCAATCAACTTCAAAGATTATGGACAATTATATTTTGATATGGTTTGACATTCTAAACTTGTGTATAGAATTAGACTCATAATAAAAAAATAGTGTAATAATAATAATTTATATTTTGTAATGCAATATGATTAATATGAGCAACTATTTATATGAATATATATACCCTAGGAAATTTTGTCAATTAATTATATATTTGGCTAGATATAAGTAACAAGTTATAAATAAATTTTGCTGATAACTATGGGTAATACAATAAGTGAGTGTTTCTACAAAGCCAGAGAAACGTTATGATGAAATTGCTTTCTTAAACAATTTTTATTTGCAGTAATTATTTTAAAATACCAGCATAACAACAGCAAACTAAATTATATCTATGGTACATTCATAACTCTCATTTTTTATTTGAAGTATTTATGGTTATGATATGATGCTTTTAACTGTATTGATTGATTGATCAGTAGCCAACATTAAATTTATTATAGTTAAGCCAGTATTATTTACTATAATTAGTCAACAATAACTGAAGGTTCTATAAAAAATTTAAAATATAATCGATTGTATTGATTAGATATAATGATAAATTAAATATATAAGTCATACTTGTGGAGGTTTTATTTTGCAAATACCAAATTTCTCAGCTATAGGTCTTATTTTTTCAATATAAACAAGGGGATCATCGAACTCTTCAGCACTAGGTTTAAAAACAGGTGCTTCTGGTGGTCTATTAAACACAAAATCTTCTATAGGATCCATTTCTAAAACTATATATTAATCCAATAGTTACGAATTAGTTCATTTTAGCTGTCAAAAACGAAACTAAAACACTAGCTTTTTCTAATTATCATATTATTCAAACAAATAATGTTATTTAAGAATGAAAGTTATTTAATTATACTCACATCATACTGAAACTGAAAAGTTTTTTTCCCCACCACCACCCGGCATAAAAACAGAAATGGATTAAAGAAGGATAAGAAATACATCGCCAACCAAAAATTAGATAAATTATAAATAAAATCTTATAATTAGTATACCGAGAGAAATCTTATCGCGCGCAGCACAAGGGCCAGTTTTGCGAGTTACGTTTAGTGCAGTCGATTTCGCTAGACTTTCCGTTAAAAGGCCGTATTACATGATATTTTCAATTTGCTCGTATAAGTGAACAATATATTGGATTTGAATATTAATTATTTCATTCCAATTTACACACAATCTTATCAGCAAGAAAAGCTCTTAATTTTGTTGATCAACAGTTCCCCAAAATTAAGTTATTTCACGAATAATTAATTATTTCTAAAATTAGTAATAAATCAATATGTAATTGATCATTGATGTATTGAAAAGGTGACACATTAGAGTGGTGTCATATGTTTAATTTTTTTCCCAAACACCTTATTGTTATTTTTGAGATTGAAACCCATCTGTATATCTACTATTTAATTACGATTCATGAAAAAAAATAGAAAGCGTTAAGAATTTGAATAAAAACAATATATTTAATACAATATAATATTAAATTTAATATTTACACAAGTTTACAATCAGAAAAATATATTTACAATTAAACACAATAATTTGGAATCATTTAAAGATTACCAATATGCATGACTTTTAAAAGTTCTCTCTATTATACAAATCAGGATAACATTCGAATTCTAAAAGTGTAAACAATAAACCTCTCTTCAATTTCGAACTGATCTTCTCAGCAAGAATATAAATTTTAATACAAAAACTTTCCATTGTACCTGAGGTTTTTGTGAAATCTTATAATGAATAAGCATCTAATAAAACTGTCTCGATTCTATCATCAGTGAGAGACACCACACTCAACTGCAGACATCTGACTCCAGAGCACTATTTTTATTCAGCAGCATCATCTTACAGTTATCCCAGAAGTTGACCAGTCTGTTATCTTCATTGGAACAGAAAAGCCGGAAATCCGCCAGCATTGTGTCCTGAAACACTTCGTAATCGAAGTTTGCGGTTCGAGCTTTCTTACTCAACATGAAATTCCAAGCCCAAAGAAATCCAACACGCTCTGATCCTTTTATAGTGGAAGCCTAAATATTAAATCAAGAAAGTTCATAAACATAATTAAAAAAATTTAAGTAGAATTAGTAAACTCATATAAAACTGTTTCCAATGAATCAATATCAATGAATCAATACCAATGAATCAATATCAATGAATCAATATCAATGAATCAATATCAATGAATCAATATCAATAAATCAATAACAATGAATCAATATCAATGAATCAATACCAATGAATCAATACCAATGAATCAATATCAATGAATCAATATCAATAAATCAATAACAATGAATCAATATCAATGAATCAATACCCATGAATCAATACCAATGAATCAATATTAATGAATCAATACCAATGAATCAATATCAATGAATCAATACCAATGAATCAATACCAATGAATCAATACCAATGAATCAATATTTTTACATGTAAAGCAATGTATTCCTGATGAAAAGGGTCCTTTTTAGCTCGTCTTTCGAAACTGGAATCTAAAGGATTAGTCGCATTTGTGGTGGCTGTATCCTCTCTAACCGCTCTATATGGATCACACAGAGGCACCATAGCGAACATACAACCAGTGCAGTGAATATAGGTACGAGGGATGTCCAAGTACTCCTTACGATCCTCATCGCATACAGAAGAGTCCAACATAAAACCGAATCTAAATGAGAAGAACAAAGTGATAATAAATAAGTTCATTTTATTTATGATGAGTAGTGAGACCAAAATAATATTACTTTTTCAGTATAGCATCTTGAAACAATTGCAACCGTTTCTGATGTTCAGACTCCTCAAAACCTGCAATGATTAATGAAAGAATATAAGGAATAAGGACTTTCATTTGAGAACCATTGGAGGAGGCGGCAATGATTGATTGATTGATTGCTAGCTTGCACTTACCAGCAAATAATTTGCACTTATTTTTAGTTAGAGCTGTGATACTTAAAGGGACAAAAACTGGACCTCTGAGAGGGTCTGAATTCGGCGTGTACGGTAAAGCAAAAGGATCACACGGAGTTGGCAAAAAGAGAAAGCCTTGCTGACCAGCTTTTCTATTCCACTGGGATATCTGGAGAGAGAGATAAAGGAAAGAGAGTTATTAGAGTATCTATAAATACAATTAATACAGACAGACAGATAGATAGATAGATAGACAGATAGACAGATAGACAGACAGACAGACAGACAGACAGACAGACAGACAGACAGACAGACAGACAGACAGACAGACAGACAGACAGACA
>JAYMFX010281324.1:0-17761 GCA_036784945.1 Monocelis spectator
GGTATCCAGTAAACCTCCCTCTACTACGGAAGTAGATACGTTTGACAAAAATGATTTTTCGAATGAAGAAGATTGTTTCACAATCTCAATCTCTAAGAAGAAGAAGAAAAAGAAAAAGAAAAAGAAAAAGAAACGAAAATCCACAATAAATCAAGATGAAATTTTTGAATGTGAAACTGATAATCTTAAAGATAATGAGGAATGTGATATAACCACAAACACAAACTCAATATCTTCGAGCGATCCAAAACAATTCATTAACAATTATTTGATAAAAATTCCGGATTCCTCAGATAAAAATTCGGTCATAGGAAAAACAATGGAAGGAGTCGTCACACTTTCTAACAACAATCTTACTGAGACCAATGAAGACACAAGTCAGAAACTATCAGATAATATTGAAAACATTGAGCTACCTTTCTCTATAAAGAAAAGAAAAGAGAAGAAATCTATTAGTCAAACAGTTGTGAATTCAAATAAAGAAGATTTATCGATTCATCAAAGTCAATCACAGATTTCAACCTTCAAACATCAGACGGAATCTAAAGCAACTGACATGTCTAATGATACTGAACTTGAATCTACCTCACAGAATATTCAATCCAATGTGGTTAATAATGCTGTAGACAATGGTAATTATGATGTGTCCACAAAAAGTTTAATTCAAAATACTGATGATTATTGTAATACTGAGGCAGAATTAGAAAAGGATACCAATGAAAATATTGCTGTGAATTCATGCGATAAAATAGAAAACTTCGAAGATAAAAAGCAAGAAGAGGAAACTTTATTGAATACTGATACAAACTCTGATCAAATTACAGTTGCTAACATCACTGATTCTCAAAAGAAAAACCAAGGATTGCTACAAAAAGTCTGGTCACCGATAAAAGAAAAATGGCGGAAAGTCACTGGACATAAAAAGAAGAAGTCCGTGAATGAACACAAACCTTTACAAATAGAAACACCTCGTATTACTACTACTGGTGATGACATATCTGTAACATTCCAAGTTCTTATAAATGAGAGTGTTTGCAAAAATAATGATGTCGTTATTGTATTTGGTAGTCCGATAGGTGATTGTAAAAGTGCTCATTTGTTAATGAAGTCACCAGTCCAAATCACAGCCCATAATTCAATGATTCGGGTATTTGGTACTTTGTCATTTGACAGAAAGCACTGCGGCAGAAAAATACCTTACAAGTATGTTGTGATAGAGGAAAAAAGTCGTCAAGAATGTTGGGAAAGATTCTTTGAAGATTCTTATGGAAATGATAAAAACCGATTCATTGAAGTACCTATGGATTGTGACAACCATTATGACAAATTTGACGATTGCATCACTTTGGAAGCCTATGATCTAGACACGCATTCCGATGGCAGAGTGTCAGCTTTCATTGTATTCAGTGTTAATACTTTAGATTTTGAAAATAGTTGTGAGGAAAAAGTGGTTGAAAGAATTCAATCGATATATTCCAGTCAATGTAAACAACTGTTGATCGATGCAAGAGGACAGGTTGGATCATTTGGACGTTATTATAATCAGGAACAAGCATTAATGAAACTTTTTGATCAATGCAAACAGTACTTTGATAAGGGTGGAATAACATCTTACCGAGTAGCAATTAATCTTTGCATTTTATTTTCAAATAATCGAATGAAAATCCACGGAAACACTGTTGTTCTAATAATGAAACAAATATTTTTTACTTTTAAACTAATGGTCGAAGAATTCAACGCAGTGAATGGTGAATCTTTTGTTCAACTACAAATGTCTGATACATTGAAGGAGAAAGTCGGCAATGCAATTGTGGTTTTGATGAATCGTTACATCTCCATAATGAGAACTGATTCCAATGTCGAGGCATATCCCTATATATATGCCTATGCATTTGTCAAACTTTTGCAAATATCTCAAGAACTTACAAACCAAATAAAAGTCGATGATTTTAAGTCGAATTGTCTGTCTATTAAACAAGTTAGTAGCATGGGCAAGCTTTTGAAAGACATTGAACAGCATCCAGAACAGAATTTATTTAAAACGGAATTTCTACACCTATGCCCAGATGAATTATTTATGGAGATTTTGGCACCGCAATATTTGATTTGCTTCCCTTTAACAGCAGTTTTCTTAAAGCTGTGCGAATTATGTGCACAAACAGTTCATAGTGTTTATGAAAATAAATCCAAATTAGTTGATTTAAAGATATTTCTATTGGAAGCGATTCCACACTTTGAAGAGGAGACTATTTGCTTGTGGAATAATGCCATCAGAAAATGTTTAACCACAAATCTTTATCATGACCATGATGTTGTGTTGTTCTATTTTGAAATTTTGCTTACAATTAGAAAATCAGCTGACACTAAGCCCTTATCTGAAGCATACCAGGATCTTCAGCTACTGGAATCAATTATAACGAAAGCAATTGGAATTTTCAAGCGTGGAAATCATAGAAGTCTACAATCCTCTGCAAAAATATGGTCTCACTATTTCAGATTGTTGGAAAAGTTTGAAGACAAGTTACATTTTGATAATCTTGAAATAGCATTCAGAAAAGAACTGTCCCATTGGTCTCGGGAAAATTGTCAGCGAGCATTGATAGTCAGTTGTGATGTACTGAATGAGACAGTTTTGAATAGTCTCCTTGATGTTATGGTTCCTCACGACGTAAATGATGAGTCTGCAAAGTCTCTTTGGAATACATTTTTTGATAGAATTAATTTGGAAGCATTGAAGGCAGATAACAAAATAAAAGGAATACTATTAAGCCGTCTGATTCTATCATTTCCATTGAATCAAGAGAATGATGAAGAAGACATTGTTGTAAAGACATTTTCATTAACCACAGAATCGAATACAATGGTGAAGATTTTAGAATGCTTGGAGAAATTTGAATGCAATAAAGAAACCGCCAGCTTCTTGATGCAAAAGGCCGCTGACCAATTGAATGCGATATTGTCTAATTTGGACTGTTTTCTGCAATTACTTCAAAAAGGTGAAATGAACTTTAAGATTTTACAATTGCTATCAGATGAATTAAAAAAGAATCGACTAATCAACATTTTTTCTCTGAGTGGAAAATCTAAACGAACTATCATTGAATTGAGACTTGAAGAATTTGCTTTCAGTGACAAAACTATTCGTTCAATTCAACAATTCTGCCAATATATGCAAGGAAGCAAACGCACTGAATTTTCTATTGAAAATATTTTGAAATTTGATGAAAATAACTCTTTGTTAAAACAATTTTGTCAGATTCGAGATCTTAATCTTCCGGAAAGAAGTCAGAGTTTAAAGTTCATCGGAAGTGGTCTTACTGATGAAAATATTCGACTAATAGCCACCTTTGATAATTACAAAACTTGTTTCTGCTTTTTACAAATTCTTCGTGAAGAATTTCAAAAATCAGCCTCCAAGTTTAAAACCATCGATGAGACATTCAATTTTGTTCAGACAATTGTTGACAAGTTTTTAATTTTCTGCTATAAATTGTCCAATAGTACAATATTGCTGTCAGATGTCATTAAATACTTCAATACTCAACACAAAGATGCATCGAAATTGCAAACTGATTTAGATTTGATCGCTGGTTTTATCAATATTCAGTCGAAGTGGACAAATGACGTCTTTAAGAAAATTCAATTCGTGTTTTCAATGAGACAGGTCACCAAAATGGCTAACAGTATTCTTGAAACGATAGACATTTTAAAACTAACAAATTGTGATACCTCATCCCTTATTAACATTCAAAATCTTTCTTGTGATAAAGAGGAATGGTTAATGAAAGCACTTAGTGATCTCACCGATGACCTACAGCTTTACAAAGAGAGATTCTCATCTTGGAGTGAAGATGTTCTCTTCGCTCTCGAAACGTTCAATCAATGTGGAAATCTGGTCAATTGGGTAAGAAAGAATATAACAAATGCTAGCGAATTAAAAGTATTCATAGATCTTGCCAATATTTATGCTGGAGAGTCAGATATGGAAGTGGGTCAGGTGCGTTGCTTTCAACAAGCAGTTATGGCTTATTCGGGACTGATTTTTGATTGCAAAGCTGATCAATGCACAACAGATCAATTGCTTTCAGCGTGCAATTCATTAAGTCATGCCATTGAAAGGGACAAGAATATTACCAGCAAGCTGTCAGACTCTAATCATCGTGTTAGCTGGTTAGAGTCTATCAAAAACCGGCATGGCTCTGTAGAGACATCTTCCTTAAATTTAATAAGATTGATTTCTTTAAATGGAGAAATTAAAATCAAACTGATTGCTACATCTTCTTCATCAATCATGGCAGATATTAGCATAAGTTTTGAGGAAGTTCAAGACGGGGCAACCTATAAGAGAAAGTTAAACTTGAATGCATTGAAGGAATTGGAGAGTAAATTGATGCTCATAAGTGCTAATCAAGAGATGAAATCGAAAATCGACAAGTTTACATCTGTTCTTCATCTAGTTGTTTTAATTGGTAAGAATCTTGATGACTTATTGATGGCTGGTTGCTGTCTTTTCTCGCAATTAACGATTACTGGTTATTTTTCAACAACATCTGAAGTCACCATGAAAATGGATTTTGGTCACAAGACAGGAATAATACTCGGCTGTAACCACCTACAGGAAGAATTGTCTTCGATATTATCCTTTGTGTGTAGCAGCTTATCAGAATGGGCTGATCATATTCTGTGTGTGAGGGCGCAGCACCCTATTATCAACTTCTTTACCACTGACCAATTGATGACACTGTCGAGATTTATTGCCGATATAGAATTTAAAAGAGACATCAATTCACAAGAGCCTTTCATGCTTCTCAGCTTAATATCAAACGATGTGAGCATGGAAGATGTAATGATCAACCTTCAACTATCAATAAATGAATCTAAAAACAATGACTGTATAATTGATGATTCCTCTCCTTCTAATATTCCGTTTGATATGAGTATGGTAAAACGAATGGTTTCAGAATTATCAGTTGATTACGGCTTTGAAGAAGAAAATATATTGGCTGCTATTCTTCAAACTGGTAATGCATCAAATGTTGATGAACTGGTTAATTGGTGTTTACTTCATGACAAAGAGCAGGCCACGTTCAAAGAGCTCGAGAATTTATGTAGAGGTCAGGCAACTTGTGATACTTCTGCTGAGAGAACCACTTCGGAAAGCTTATCTGAATTATGGTCTAAATTTCTCAACTATTCCAATGTGAACAATGCAGAGGACTATGTCTCCTTCAAACGCTTATGCCTCATTTTGGAAAATTTGAATGCTAAATTTTCTAAATCTCTAAACAGAAAATTTCCAACATTTTTAGAGCGTGGTAAGCCAAACTTGATTATTGCTGAAAATTCGCTTATTCATCGAATTGCTTTGTCATTTTATCAGTTGGATGAAAATAAGAATCTTCCCTCTTTAGATGAAATACTGATTTGTGATAATGACACCAGCCTTGAACAACTGGTGTTGCACTGTTTGCGTGCGTTTAATGATAGCAGTGGTAAAATCTACACTTTCATTAATGCGGAGAGAATTAATTTTCACAACTGTTGTCATTTAGAAAGATTATTTTTAAAACCAGTAAACAATCACGAATATCAATTAATTTTCATTTCTTCAAAGGAGCAAATTGAATATTCATTCATCGTCAATGCTCTACAACGCAACCGAGTGAATATGCCTCATAGCAGCATTGACATGGAAACTTTACGTCAATATCTTCATCATCATCTGACCTCTGCAAATATCGACGACGAAATCGATCCTGACAGGTTACGCTTCAGAATATTTTCTTCTGTTAGGTCTGGTGAAGGTAAGTCTTTATGCATTCGTCGAATTTGTGAGGAGAATGGTTGCTATCGCCTCACTGTCCCTGTTTACACAGAAAAGATTAACAAGTATGAACTAGTTGAGGCATTGTGCAAACAATCGCCAGTGGAATCGCGCCAGACTATTATTCACATTGACCTGTTCAGCAATGTCAAAGAAGGTATTCAAGATTTACTATTTTCCATATCAGTTACTGGTGGTCTACGCGACTCCAAGGGTAGATTTTGGAAATGCGGAATTGCAGATTATTGCGCAGTAGAAATGGTGATGAATTTGTGTGAGGAAAAGTTATTTCCAAATTTGCTCCCGACCATATGGTGCCAATCACCAACCCTATCTTTATATTTTTATAAGGACTGTGATGATATTCCGCCACAAAATTCATACCACTACACTTCAAAACATGACCTCTGCAAATTTATGGACTATTCGATATTCATTTGCGATGAAAGTCAACGCCCTTTTCAATATTTGGATAAGTATTTTAAAAATGAACCGTTGGATCAGTTTATTTTTAGTGAAAAGAATGAAAGTCCTTACACTTTTCTCGATGTTCTACTTAGAGCCTGTTGTGTGGAGAATCCAACCTGGATGGAATTAAATAACTTTTTTAAATTTCTTAATGTTCAACTTCTTAACTGTGAGAAATCAATTTATTGTGACTTTGATTTTGTTGGGAACACCTTACCGGGATTCAAGACCTTTGTTGTAAAATTTCTCATTCAAATGTCTAAAGACTTTGCTACAAGATCTGCAGTTATATCGGATCACAGTTTTCTTGCTCCGGAGATTCCTGACCGAAACAAATGGGAAAATAATTTCCACCCTTATCTGTTCTTTAATGATGATGGCGATTCGTTTTGCTTTTTCGGGTTTCGAATTAAGAATAGAGATTTAATTGATGATCGAGATCCAACTAATGAGAGAATTATCATTCCTAACGTCATAGATCTCACATTGCTGAAAGGTTTACGGGATAATGGAATTGATTTTAACAAACGTTTGCACCAAAAATGTCAACAAGAATTGCGCGAAATTTATTTAGAGGAATTAAGAAAGTTTTTTGGACTTAAAGAAATAATCGATGATGATGAAGGCTATGAGCTAACCTCAGATAATGTCCTCAAAATGTTAGCCATTCAAATGCGTTTTCATGCCGACATCCCTGTAATGATTATGGGAGAGACGGGAACTGGAAAAACCCGTTTAATTCGATTTATCTGTGATCTTCAGAGACAGGGCCGACAGGGTAACAACCTAATCATACTAAAATGTCACGGAGGTATCGATAACAAATCTATCTATGCTACCGTAAACAAAGCCATAGATTTAGCTAAACACAATACACAGAATGATATTCGACAGACAGTATTGTTTTTTGACGAAGCCAACACGACAAACGCTATTGGTGCAATTAAAGAAGTGATGTGTGACAAAATGGTAAATGGAGAACCAATTGAGGAAGCCATTGGCTTAAAATTTGTTGCTGCTGTGAATCCGTATCGGCAGCATTCAGAGGAAATGATTGCAAAATTGGAAAATGCTGGTCTAGGATACCACATGAAAGCTAAACATACTGAAGATAAATTGGGAGGTGAAATTCCAATGCGTCGTCTCGTTTATAGGGTAAGAGAGTTGCCCCAGAGTATTCTCCCGTTGATTTGGGATTTCGGTAAACTAGATGACATCACGGAAGAAAAATACATCAGTCAAATGGTCGAGAGATCTATCAAAATAAATAAATGGTCGTTCACTTGTTATCGGAATGTTCTTGTGAATGTATTGATGAAATGTCAGAGCATAATGCGCGCGCGAGAAGACGAATGCTCATTTGTGAGTCTGAGAGATGTTGATCGGTGTCTACACATTCTGACTTGGTTTTACGATAAAGGTTCTACACTCATGGATCCAATTATAACTCAACTGAGTTATAGATCTGAAGGAATATTGCCTGATTCGTTCATAATGCAATTTATTCTGGCTGTTGGTTGCTGTTACTACGTGAGATTAGAGGATAGACGAGAATTCTGTCGTGAGTTGCCGTTAGCTTTCATTAAAACCGGTTATGAAATGGTCAATGGAACTCTCATTAGAGATGTTATCAATGCTTGTCAAGATGTATTCATTCAAGAGTTAGAGCAGCTAGAGCCGACAATCAGTCGTAATGAAGCCTTGAAAGAAAACTTTTGGATAATGGCTGTTTGCATTGAACTTAAAATTCCACTTTTTCTAGTTGGCAAGCCAGGCTGCTCCAAGTCTTTAGCAAAAACAAAAATAAGCGATGTGATGCAAGGAGAAGCATCATACTCTTCTCTATTCAAAACATTTAAAGAGATTCAATTGGTTTCATTTCAATGCAGTCCAATTGCTACGGCTGAGGGAATATTGAGCACATTTAGGCAATGTCAAAAGCATCAAGAAGAACAGAATTTGAAATCATTTACATCAGTAGTTGTGCTAGATGAAATCGGTCTAGCGGAAGATAGCCCATTGATGCCGTTAAAAACATTGCATCCTCTTTTAGAAGACGGCTGTTTAGAGGATGAAATACCCGATCCTAAGAAAAAAGTTGGATTCGTCGGAATATCAAATTGGGCTCTTGATCCGGCGAAAATGAACCGTGGTATATTCGTAACGAGGGGAAAATTATCCCGGGAAGATCTTCTACAAACAGCGAGAGATATTTTCAATGACCATGAAGGTATGAAGTATCAACTAGAGATTTATTTAACAGACATTGTCGACTCGTTTTTACATATCCTTGACATTCAAGACAGAGAATACTATGGACTGAGAGATTTCTACAGCCTAATCAAGATGCTGTATCAGGCATACAAAGCAAATGATGGGCAAATCAGCGTTATAGACTTGAAGAAAGCTATTTACCGTTGTTTCGGAGGTTATTTTGGTAAATTAAGACCCGCAGAGATATTCATTTCACGAATAAACAGCATTCCAATTGATTTGCGAAATCAGAACGACATCAACAATTTTGAAATCATCACGAGTGCATTAAATGAGACTGAAGAGAATAGATATCTACTCCTGTTGACTAAAAGTAATGCTGCACTCCGGATTTTATTGGGATATGAGCATTTACTGACAGAGAAAGTGAATTTGATATTTGGGTCAAGTTTTCCTCAAGATCAGGAATACATGCCACTTTGTAAGAATATCAATCGAATCAAACTTGCCATGGAGACCGGTGAAACCGTCATTTTATGCAATCTTACCAATTTATACGAGAGTCTTTATGATGCTTTAAATCAAAGCTATGTCTATTATGGAGGATTTCGTTATGTGGATCTTGGTCTGGGGATGCACCGTGTAAAGTGTCGCGTTCATTCATCATTTCGTTTGATCGTCGTATCGGAAGACACGGACGTCATTGAACGATTTCCTATCCCTCTAATCAATCGATTTGAAAAGCATCATTTGACAATGGAAAGCTTAATTGTGAATGAATTAGAAGATCAGAAATATGACATTGAACAATGGATATTAAGGTTTACTGAATTAAAGCAAGCGGCTTGTCAAAGTGGAGATTTTACTCGATACACCCCAGAGAATGTGTTCATTGGATATCATAAAGATGTTCCAGCATCTCTAATTCATCAGTCGATTAAAACTGATTCTTCAATGAAATCCATTAAAACCAAACTCATCAGCTGCGCATCACCCGATTCCATTGGTCGATTAGATGCCTCTTGTCTGAGTACCGAAGAGATTGAAGAAGTCATCCAGATCTATCACCTAGAACAGCAGCATAGTTCACTGGCTTCCACGATCAATTCTTTGAAGCAGAGGAATCAAGTTTTCATTGAAGCTACTACCCACAGTCGATTACTTACAGTTTCATCTAAAGATAGTTTAGCTTGTCAAGTTGGTTTACCCGAAAGCAATATTCAATTAATGTCCATTCATCAAATTGAAACAGAAAGTCAGTTTCGATCCCGGCTGGTTGATTTTTTTGAAAATTGTTCAGAGAATAATATTGAGAATATTGTGATAATTCAGTGTTTATTTGAGAATCAAATTCAACAAAACCATCTCATTGAGTGTGCCCGATACTGTGTGACAGACATAGCGGATAAATATTTAACAAAGAAGTTTGTTATAGTCTTGTTAATTCAAATCGCGCGCAATAAGAATGGAAAGTTCATTGGATTACCTCCTAATCCTTGGTATTGCGTGCATCTGGATGAAATAAATTCTGAATGCTTTCCGTTGAATACCTACCAGATGAAACGAAAATGTTTCATTGAAATATTTGAAGCATTGAATGAAGAAACGTTATGCGAATTGCTTTTAGAAGCCTGTCCAAAATCTTGCTCGACCAGAGAACTTGATGTTCAACGAATTGTTGAAAGAATCAATATTTTAACACAACTTTTAATAAATCCTTCCCCATTATTACAGAGACTTTTGGCATCAATAAAGAAACAATGGAGAACTATACAAACGAACCTTGAATGCAAAGAGGACTTCCCTCAATATGATTTTCTTGCGCAAGTTTCTATGGAAAGTATTTATTTAAGAGAAGGTCACACATTTCAACAGTCTATTTGGTTAACTCTGGTAGACAAAATAACCGTCATATTTAAAATAATTCTTCAAGTTTGTGATTATGGGCATGGTTTAAATCATCTATCGAGTGATTGTCCGTGGATACAAACTTTTTATTTGAACATTTTGGACAATTTAGATATTGCAAATTTGACAGTCTCAAATTTGCCAGCGGACTACAAAAGCAGTTTACCATTTTCTTGGTTAATTATTGATTTTTTTGATAGAACTTACTGCAAATGCGACTCCTTTATAGCTGATTTCAGGTTTCATTTTATAATTGATGATACGGAATTGGGTGCTGCAATGAAAGCTTTGATGAGTAATCAAGAGGAAGCTTCAAAGTTATTTGCGAAAGACCTAATTCTTTGGAAATTTTCGGATTTAAAGTCATTTAACAACAATATCCTAACTATTTGCACAAATTTAGTTGTTAGCATTGCCACAAATGTACGAACTCAGTCTGTTAATTCATACCAAGGCGGTGAAGAACGTATTGTTAATTCAAATGATAGTGTTGAGATCACAGACATTTATTTGGCATTGCAAAGTACATCTCCTCTTATTCAACTATTGTGTGATTCACTCGCCTTCTATGAGAGGTGCTTTGGTGAGCCATTAATGAAAATTGATATTCCATCATCGGTTGATATTCATTCTCTTATGGAAAGTGTATTATCTACCATTCTCAATGATCTAGAACCACCAAACGCTCTTTTAATTAAGCCGAATACTCGAAAGAATTGGCAGAACAACTTGAATCAGTTAAGAATTATCTTACACAAATATTTGAACTTATCTGGTAAACCAGCCCTTCAACTGATAGGCAAACATCGACGCTTAGAAATTTTAAGTCTCTTTATCGGATTAATCCTTTCTGGGCAAGTGGGTGGCAATTTTCATCAGAAGATAGTCCTCTCGTTCAATCAATTAAAATCCACCCTGAAATTGTCCAATGATATGAAATCTAGTGAGTCATTTCAAAACCTTTTGAATATTCTGTCAAAAATGTCAGCTAAAATATCGAAACAAATCTTCTGCGGCGGTGAGGATAAATGCTTCGTCTGTTTAAAGGAATTTGACCAACCTGTTGCTTTACCATGTCATCATGTCGCCTGCATGAAATGTCTAGAGGGAGTCATTACTGATAGATTGTCATGCTCAATAGACGCAACATGGAACTGTCCATTCCCAGAATGCAAAGAGAATTATTCGGCAGAATTTTCCCTTGAAAGCACTTTAGAGTGTGAAGCGGCTGTAGAAGAGCATAGATCACTTAGAGAAAGGATGACGATGTTTTTTTTGGAAGTTCTTCAACGATTTACATTTTCCGATGGTTCTCCACCTGACCGTGATGTGATAAACACTCTTCTGGAATTTGTTGTCACCAAGAAATTACAAAATAGCGAAGCAGCTACCAGAAATCTGACGCTATTTGATGGCGACTGTATTATTGATTCGACCCCTATCATTCAATCATTTCTGTTTCGACAGATTTTACGCACAAACTGGAGTCAAATTGATGATTATTTTCAAACATTCTATGACACATTTACAGAAGTGTTTGAAAACTCTTCAGAAATAAAGTCACAATTTTGCTTAATTCTTCTTTATTCAATTGAAGATTCAATAGTGAGTAAAACATCAGTTGGATATGAAATGATTCAATCTGAAGATAAAAATGCCCAAATCTGGTATAATTTTGTGAAAGATTTATTCGACTTTATTGATACCAATGATATAAAGAAATTGACTTTTTTTCAAAAGCTACAATTGGCCGCCAAGTTAAGGATATCCTTATCCCATGCGGCTCAACTAATTCACGGGAAACTTTCTCAAAGACTTTTGCTGTCAACGATAGAGTCATACCAGCTCGTATACATTCAAGACTTTATGCTTAACATAAATGACGAATGCGTCTACAAATATCTGTTGAAAGAAATCGCCGACAAATACAGTAGAGAGTCGATTCTTGAATGGAAAGAGCAAGGAGTATTACTGGACATGATGCATCCTTCTGTAAGAAATATCGACTTTCAATATCAACCAGACTATTTTTCTGTTCTGGGAGACAACAACAACTATTATTTGGAAACGAAAAAGAAAATCTGTGACCAATTAACAAATTGGAACTCAAATGATCAGTCCATTCAAACTGACTGTCCAAACCAATTGATCTATATTCGACTTTCATCGTTCTATTTGAGAAATAAATTGAATTTATCTCAGCAGAGCGAAAACTATTTGATTCAAATAGAAAAAAGGGAAGAATATTCCCTGCAGAGTCTATCAATGTTGAGCAATATTCTCTTAGAAATGAAGTCCGATATCTCTTTACTCGATAAGACAATCTACAGTTTGATATTTCATTTTCATGAAATGCTCCTCACTCATAAAAGTCGGCCAGCAGGTTTAATCACATTCTTCTATTCCCTATGCTTTAATTCGAATGAATTCGTAGTATGCAATGGTTATTTCCCCACCATGCCTCAGGACAGTAAAGCTGACTTTTTCGAATTGATGAAATGGCAGGAGAATGGTCAAGCGGATGATTCAAACTATTTTAAGAAATACTACAAATGTTCGTGCGGCTTTGAGTATGGTGTTGGTAATTGCGGAGGTTTCGAAGTGAGCAGTTATTGTCCAGATTGTGGTTCTGTAATTGGAAAGAAAGGGTGTGATTCAAGAGAGGTGACAGAGTTTGAGGACAAGACTAAGAAGGGTCATGCTCTTGGTCCAGCCCAAATTCATGAGATTCAGATGAATGTGCGAGAACTCACCAAGACGCAAGTTCACGTAGTAAGATTTTTCATGCACTCGTCGATGTTTTTATCATCTGATAGGTCCTCAGTATCCTCTTTCACAGTTCCATTAGTAGCAGTGGATAAGCTGGACGAATTCTTAATGGCTCATTTAAAGCATAATTTTATTCAACTGGGTAAAACATTGGGCAAAAGTGAAGACCTAACAAGGATTTATTTGCATCTGATTATTGAAAATTTCCAAAACTATTCTTCTGTCGAAAATTTAGATCTTGGTAGCAAAAAGGATCGCTTAAATTGGGAGTCAAAATTTATCGAATTTTTCCCCAACATTTCTGATCTTGATAGTCGTTTTGAAAATATTCAAAAACTGTACAAAGATGAATCTGAAGAAGATCAAACTTCTAGCTTTCTAAATATTCTTGAAGATGAACAGAATTCAGACTTTGAAATGGATGGTTTACCTTTCATGGATTACTTATGGAAACCACGCGTCTGTATCTCATTTGCGAATATTAACTTAAAGATTGAACCGAAAGTATTGGCTCAGGAGTGTCCCCTACTAACATTGTTGATTGAAAATAAAGATGAATTAATTTGGGTAGACCAACTGATACCCATTCTTCATTTCCAGTCTCAATTAATCAAGAAATTCGATAGAAAATTGGATATATCCGAACTGGAGCACCGGACTATTCAAGACTTTATCCTGACTCATATTGAAGATCCAATAGAAAGGGAATCTACCATGTCATCAATAGATCTCTATCTGCAAGTCTTCAATCATCTTCGCTACAAACTGTCCAAATTCAACAATACAAATGGATTAAAGGCTGTTGAGCATTATAAATCAATGGACCCGATTTACTCACCTGCCAGTATTGAAGAGAGTCCCGCTGGTATTTTGTTTCCCAGTGAACATGGATTCGGTCTGTGTGCACTAGGATTGGTAGAACTATTGATAGAGAGTCACAACTTCGCTCTCAGAGACTATCTGTTACAGTTTGATGTTAAGGATGATCCCATATCTCCATGTACTGTTGACAAAACACAATTGGTTGCCTTTGACTTTCATGAGTTGGAGATGTTACTGCTTATCAACTCGGAGTATAGCCTTCAATCTGGTCGAGCCACAGATTGGGAAATTGATCTTCAGAGTATGGAGAGACAGGTGGGGAATCGGTGAGTCTATCTATTACACAATAGAAATGTTCAACTAAAATGTTTGTATAATATGCGACCATTTTCATCTATTTTAACATTTCTGATATTAAAAATGATCAAATATAACATTAGGTAATAAACAAGCTAAAACATTGATATTAATAGGAAAACATATTCTTATTTTCTTTGGAGGAATAATTTAGTAGACTGTCCTCTATACTTTAGAGGACAGTCATTTATATCGTCAGAAGATATTGGTCTTAAATATGGCATAAAATTAATGGCTTTTAAGATTATCACATTATTACTAAATGATTCATTCTATGTAGGTATTTTGTTGGTCGTTCGGTCCTCGACAAAGAGTCTGTCCCCAAACTACAGATTTTCAGTGATAATCAACCGTCAAAGACCGTAATTTCCGTGAGCATTCCACAAGAGGCCCTGTCTTCCTCAATGCAATACCTAATCGAATTTTCTATCACCTTGCTGCCAGATTTGTGTCTTTTCATGAGTCACTGTGAAACTATTCGAAATCTACTCTGCATCTCCTCCTCTGACCACAAATTCCACACGAAATCCTCTTTGAGGTCTTGTGTCAATGTCATTCATTTGAAAATACAGCCTCAGATTCTGCAGTCTCGGCTACTAGACCGTATTTTACTCGAGAACATTGATGATTTAATTGTATTTTTAAAAGTTACTAGAGCTAAGCGAATGATTTTGTTAAATCAAAATCCTTGGCAAGGACTTCTTCCAAAAGAAATGCAAGTGGAAATTGATAAGGAATTGGAAGAGAGTTTAAACCATGTACTTCATCATATTCCTCCCAATATTCTGTTGCCACAATTTCATAACTTTATCGAAGAATGCATTGTGACCGGTATGATTGATAACCCGGAGTTTACAATTGCTGATTGCATCAGTGTATTCTTGTATGGAAGAGATGACCCAAACATGGATATTATCCTAGAATATCTACCCAGGAATGCTTTAATCATGCATTGTGTTAGCTGTTTTCACTATTTCGTAAAAGCATTACAAATAACAAAATGATGATTTATTTGTTAATTATAAAATCTCACTTTTATAAACAAAGTTGAGTAGGTACAAGCTATATATGCATAAGAGACTTATAAGGAGAATTAAATGAATGATTTCTCTTGGCAAAAAGTATATCTAGGTATATCTAAATGTTATTATAGCTAAAAACATTTTCTGCATCCTATATAAAATGGATGAGTCCCAAGTCTATAATATAAATATTCACAAATTGCAGAATTCAGTATACATACATGTACAAAAATATCACAAAACTTTCAATACTAACAGTAAAATAATTATATACCTACGTTAGTGTATTATGTATTATGGGGAACATTTTTTGAATGCAAAATATAAAAATCTTTATAACTACTTTTAATTTTATTCTAATGATGGTTTTATAATCAAAGGTTAACAAATACCTACAGTCTGAAATAAAATCAGATCGCAATTATAACTTAGAACAAATCAGAAATCTTTGTTAGTTGAAGTTAAAGGGAATTAAATTCATAAAATCATAGTATATAATGTTTATATTAAACGAATTATATTTTCGGAAATAGAGGAGATGTCAATTGCTTGAATTGAATTGTTTTTATAAAATTCAGAGATGGGATACTTTTGTTTGTTTACAAGGGACAGCTTATCCGATCTCTATGCATAAATGATAATCTAATCGATCAGTTAGTTCAGTTCAATTCGTACGATAGCATCGAACTACATGATATCTACAATTACGAATTCAACCTTTGGAGGCCCCTACGTTTTTCATTCATCTAATTATATTTTACTTATATTAGGTACTCGATGCATGCATTCATTAAGTGGCACACTGCTCATTACTATTTGAACCAGCCAATAACCAATCAAGTTTATTTTGAACAAAATAGCGATCAATAGGTACTCATATTCCTGACCTGCACGCAGTGTTGTGGAAAGTTGTATTGATTGAGAGTTTAAGAGAAAGATTCAGATTTTTATGCTCTACACGCCACCACACCTATATATTAGAATAAAAATCGATAGTACATTTGGTGATAGTCAGTTCATTAATGCACTGCCCTTCTCTGAATATCTATACATAAAGCACAGAATATCAAAGTTACATCGCTGCGCGCATGTTATCGTCAAATCGGATAATTCGATAAAAAAAATTTAGTCCTCCAATTCAATATCTTTTAAGCCATGTTGACTGTAGTTTATCTTTTAAGATTATATAGCCCTATATTAAATGCTTAAATGCAATTTATTCGTCAACTTTCAGTTTATAGAGGGTCAAAGAGAGTTTCTAAGACAAGTTAACTACTCCAGTTAGGTACTTACTTCTTTTTATCGATTTTTAAATTGAACAATTTAAATAATCAGCATCTGGCATTTGACATATTACCTGTATGTATTATACAATTAAAAAACACGCATAGATATAAAATGAAGTTTTATTGAATGAAATTAACTTTTATAAAATACAGGAATAATCTAAATATAATTTCCAGAGAAATTCATTCGCACATCCTAAAATAAACATTAAAATTTCTTGAAGCATTTAGAAATGAAGTTCAAATGATATTTCAATTTCTCTGTTTTCAAATTTGACTACCCATAAATCTATGTGAAAACGAACTGTCTTATAAACTGTTGTTTGGCTCACAGTTCTATAGATAACAGCAGCCACTCAGCCAATCACAGGAATGAATATCTGATTAACAATCACTAAAAGATGTGTTTCTCCGCATTTCAATGACGGGTTGTCGACTGTAGCTAAGTACGTAAACTTACGATATCTGTCTGTCACCTTTGGCACCCAGAAAGTACAAGGAGTTCCAATATCTTATGGTTTTCATTATCTTCAGCTAACTTGATGGCAGAAACACCATTCTAAAATTTAAAAAATAATAATTTAAGAAAAAAACATTGATAGAATATAATTATATATTAACAATAGAAATCAAGGCTTAGTTAGGTCAGTAAAATCAAAGTTTAATCAGGTCAGTAAAATTAATGATTAATTAGGTCAGTAAAATCAAAGCTTAATTAGGTCAGTAGTCAAAACTTAATTAGGTCAGTGAAATCAAAACTTAATTAGGTCAGTAAACTCAAAGCTTAATTAGGTCAGTAAACTCAAAGCTTATTTAGGTCAGATGAACCAATTATTAATTAGGTCAAAGCTGAATAAAGCAGGAACATACCTGGGTACTGGTATTTGGATGAGCACCGTGCTTTAACAACTCTTCAACAATTTCAAAAAGTTCGTTTTTTGTGGCGATCATTAGAGGAGTCCATCCACTCTAAAATAAACAGTGAGCTGAATTATAAAGATATAATCGATATCTATAGAGTCTATGATTATATAATCAATATCCATAGAGTCTATGATTATATAATCAATATCTATAGAGTCTATGATTAT
>JAYMFX010281435.1:0-11886 GCA_036784945.1 Monocelis spectator
ATATCAAAACTATCGTGATATCAAAATCATAGAGATATCAAAACTATCGTGATATCAAAATCATAGACATATCAAAATCATAGAGATATCAAAATCATAGAGATATCAAAATCATAGAGATATCACAACCATATGGTAAAGTATGCTTGTAATTTGTATCTCAATCCTGATTTAATGTTTTCATTATTGAATGATTTGCAATGATCTGAACTGGAATTGCGTCATGCTGATATTTCAGGAGGACGGTTGGCTATTTGGTGTCAGACTATCGGATGATGCTAAAGGCTTGTTTCCAGAGAATCACACCTCCCCTTATAAGATGAACTTAGTCTGACTTTGACCCCAAAACACTCCCCACTCTCACTCGATTATTGGTAATGAGGAAGTGATGCTTGACATCTCCATATTGTGTCTCACCACATCTTATTATTATGAATGACACAGTTACATAGCTAAATCCATATTTCACACACAAAAATCTCTTATTTTTCTTTAACTTTTATTTGCGGAATTATCGAATGTGATGAGCTCATCTTTTTGATTATAGTCAACTCACTCGCATGATATTCACCGGACACTACTCGTAATTGTATTCTTCATAATGTATGCGGAGCATTTTAATAATGCGAGGAATAGGAAAATTAGTCGAAACATTTTCTCAAACCTTCTCTGCATATCAAAATCCTCAATCAATCCTTAATTTAATAGTTATTATTATTCTGCTAACATTTATCATGTGATATTTTATAAATTGATCATTTTTAATAGGTAACCTCAAAGTTTTTTGTCTCATTATAATGAATCCACTTTTATGTATATTTATGTATTAGGTATTTTCTATAAATACAGGTACTTATTGATGTGTAATTTTTATTAAATGCTTCTGTAGGTTGTAAATCTATTTGTAAATAAAGATATTTCTGCATTTGACATTCTATTGTAGCCATGAGAGATTGTCATAATTGTCACTGTTTGTCTCTATTCCTTATCTTTCAATAAATAAAATAAAATAATAGTACCTATTATACTCACTACTTTTTCCTGTTTCTATAAATAATACGTTGTTTTTATCTTAAAATATTTCCTGTGAATGTCCTCTTTGTCCAATCGTTGAACATCCCAAATTCAGTCCGTGAAATGTCATTTTCGTCCAACAACTGAACATCCATTTATTTCTAATAAAAAACTTTTAAATAATAATATGTTCTCAATACTAAAAATTTAAATTTATTAAAATTAATAAATGCTGAAACTTATATGTAACACGATTATTTTTTTGCTTCTTTTAAGAATACAGAGAGAAATATAAAATATTTTCAATGAAGAATGAATTCTTTTTGTGTATATTATGTATATATATTTTAAAAAAGAATGTCTGGTATTTTATCTTTTCCTTTATCTTCAGTTATTTCCCGATCTCAAAATACTATAGCAGCAGTACTACCAATAGTAATTGCCAAATATAAGTCAGTTTATAACCCGGAGGATTCGCTGTATGAATGGAAGCGTTACAATAATCCGATCTGCAACATCTCGTCTCTGTGTCGTCATTTGTATATTTCAATGCAAAGAACTTGCAATTTAGATGGGTGCAACTTCTCTCCACCTCTTCATTTCTTAAATCGAGTTTCTAAAATTCAATAGAATTCCATAGTGTATACGCGTGTTAAGTCGGTTTCCATTTTTATGGATTTAGGTGAATTTAGGGTCGAGACTTCGATACAAAGACACGTGATGAATTATATCGCTGTTATAAGGGAAGACCTTGAAACTGATTTTAGTTTATAGGTAAATAATCGTTTTTATGGGAAATAGTGGTCTCTGTAACCAAGTCTCGACCCAAATTCAATTTCTATTAAAAATACTTAACACGCGTATTACTGCGAGAGTAACATTCTCCTTAGTAACAGATTCTGCCTCCAAATGGTCTGGCTTTAACTTTAAAATTAGAGAGCCTGCTGAAATTTCGAACACAATATGTCAAAGTCATATCTCTATGGTTTTGATATAGAAGTCGGATTGTTTTAATCTGATTTCTATGATTATACTACTTTTAAATAGTATGTTCTCAAAATTAATAAATGCTGAAGCTTATATCGCATGAACATCTTCTTGATAAGGATTAATGATTAATTATTTGTGTAATTAAAATAAATGAATTTGCTTAATGAATCCGTTGCCATTTCTGCCATTGGTTTTTAAAAACATTCACATTACCAAAATATTATTATATTATATTTTTAGGTACAATTACGTAAAAGATTTACTCACAAGGCATTTGTTACATGTTGTATTACTTCCAGATTTTTGGGACGATTCTATAACTTTAATAGCAGATTTATCAATAGGATCTTTGCATTCCTCTCCTGTACATTCATAGCATTTGATGCCATAAACGGAGTCTAAAATTAACAAAATATTATAAAGAATATTTACTATATATAAGAATATATAAAGTTTACAACAGCATGTTATGAATAAAATAATAGGAAATAAGCGCTTAATTGTTGTGAAATAATTTTATTATGTTTGCAAACTTTCGGTTAATTTTGAGTGAGTGACTTCTCAAGAGTAAAGTTACGTCATCGCCAGATTGACAACTGGCGATGACGTAAATCCTAGCTCAGAAGTCAAATCCCAAATCTAAATCCCCAATCAAAGCGGAATACTCTTTGATTATTGTGATACTTTGATCGGGTGTGATCGGAGAGGTTTTTCCATTGAGTAAATAAATTATGTAATGTCATTGGTTCATGACTGACTCGTATTAAAATTGTGGTTTTATTGTCGCATTGATTCAATCCGTATTTGCTTTGGGGGAATAACAAAGTAGACTGTCCTCTATATTTTAGGAAAATATTGAGTCATAATATTTCTCCTTGAAATTATTTTAAAAAGTTCCATCCATGCATTCCCGGATTCCGCAAATGCAAGCACGTCCCGATATTCTATACCTTCTTTTCTCATTATCTGTTCGAGGAATTGCAGTTGATGATAATATTATGTGATGATAAAACATTTATTTCCGTTAATTTTTTTTTATCTGCATGGTCCAATTTTTTGTAAATGATATTATGAATTCTAGGCCTTTCCTTCTATTTTATTTAATTGATTCAACTCACCAAAACATAGGCTAAGACACACAACTAACACGAATATCAAATTGGTGGTAACCATATTTTTCCACTTTTTACTTCTTAGTAAAAGCAGTATAAGAGATCGCATCCATAGATTTTATAAGTATAACAACGCACTTCAGATAAAAATAAAGTTATAAAAAGTTAATTAAAGTTTATTATCAATTGGTTTATTTATCGCTCTATGACCTCAAAACCATGAATTATCTAATACCTAATATTAAGAAGGAAGGATACTTTCTGGATTGCCCATCTAATTCTATGGAAATTCACACGACTTTGGAGGTGATATCCATAGAGATCTTATAGAATTTTAGAAGGGAAAAGATGAACCGATATAATTATACACCTACCAATATATGGCATCAAGGCACGAAGGGGATTCACAAAGCACTGGCTGCTGTAATTATCGATCGACTGTTCTGAATTCACTGACTAATACGCCAGTCTTAGAATGGCCAACCGTAGAATGAGATGACTGGTTCTGATATTATCTAACCATAAAATATTTCATAGATAATAGTAATAAATAATAATAATAAAATGGCTTATTTCTTGTATATAAATGTAAATATAGGAATAAACATGTATACAAGAATTAAAATAAAATACTCATTTTCAACTTATTAAGCTTTCAAAATTATAATAATAAAAAGTGAATTGTTTACGATTGCCAAGTTTACCCGGATGGTAAATCATTAGACTTGAAATCGAATCGGGGCACGTAGACGAGGGTGTTGAGTAGATATTGAATCGATTGGACACGAACCGGAAGGCTACGGATTAAGTAATTATTAAATAATCCGTAGCTAAAGTATATAAAGGCTTATTTCCTGTAAATGTAAATAATTATGTTGAACAGTAGTCTTTGGACACAAAAGCACGCAGTCAGACAAGACTCGAACCCGAAGACTTGTCGAAAAGGGCATGAAAAATGAACCTTGCTTTGTTAACATTCTATTACTGTTATATTGCTTTGCAAGCGACGAAACTTCTTAGCAATACATTTCGATTTGTGCCCTGCTAAAATTTGCTTAGGGTAACAAACTATTGTATATGATTATAATATAAATGGAGCCTTATTTTTTCAATTGTATGATGTTAATCGAAAGTTATAGTTTGAGATCATTACAAATATTTTACCCCATAAATAAAAGTTAATAAATAGATCGATACAAATTTTATTAATGAATAATTTTTATGTACAAAAGGTATTACAAGGTAAATAAAGACAAAATAACACAATAAAGAACAGGATCAAAATACATCAAATGACTTAAAAGATATTAAATGCATTTTATAACACCAATAATTAGTTTATGAAGAGATACTGAAGGAATGTCTTATTAAAATACAATGCATCCAAGGCAACACACTTAATATACTTTGAAGAGGCATTCATAGCATATAAATGACTACAATTAAACCTAACAAGAGAGTAGTATATACATGTACCTAAAATTTATCAACCAACAATTATATAAATTATCGAAAAATACTCATGATTAGTAATTGGGAATAATATGATTCTCATTCATTAAATACAATATATTAACAAAAATATTGACTCATACATGACTAAAGTAATAGATATAATGAAACCTTTAATAATTCCGTTTCACAAAACGCATGAGAATCAACATTATAGTACTTTCAATAAGCGAAAAATTGTAAGCCATTGGAATGGTCAGAAATTAGGAATTTAACAATTTAAGTTTCCGAGAAACTTTAAGTGTAGATCGATTAAACACTCAAGGGGAAGAAATGCATCAAATACTGCTAAAAATTATCATATAAAAATAAGTAGATATACAAAACAATCATAAAATATCAATAAAATAATAATAGGTCAGAAATTATTATTAAAACTCAAAGGGAATTATGACACGCTTTCAAAGAGGTCAGATGTTTTATTTCACATTTCAGTGAATACTTTTTCTAAGAAAAAATAAGGCTTCATTATAATAATTTGTTTGTTTGTTCCCTAAAGAGCCATTTGATTACAAAGAAATGGTACCATGTAATCCGATTATACATAAAATTAAAGCTTAGACAAAATAGCGTTTACTCTTTTTCTTTAAAAGACCAAAATTACTTTCACATTAGGCAGCAGCTCAATCTAAGAAATAAAAAAGGCTTAGATTGCTACCAGTTTGTTGTGCATTCCTCGGATAATATACCTAATAGTCAAATTAAGCATAAAAATAGAATGTTTCATGATTAAGAAAAATGCCCGACAATAAGATGGATTTCGAAATAAATAACTCTTGCTATTACAATCGAATTGAATTATTTGGAATTTTCCAATAACGCAATTTACAACTTTCTTACTAACAGCCAATCTAGACCTCAGTAAATGATAGAATTTTAATAATGTTGAACTCTATGTATCATATTTGATCTGAAATCAATTCAAAGTACATTATGAGCTAATACAGATTTTGATTGACAATAAAAATAAATCAATGATTGCTGAGTAATAACAAGAGTTTCTATAGGACAGTCTAAAAGGCATTATTAACACTTCGCATGTGAAGTGAATTAGGCAATAAGAAAGTTGGTCGACTAAATGGCAACTGAAGGACCACAGCACATAATAAAACATCGATACTGTACATACAAAAAGAGATGGCACAAGTACAAATATGTATAAAGATAGTATCAATAACAATAAGCAAACAAATACTTACATCTGTAAAACAAAATACCAATCTATGAAATCAGGGAAAATAAAATCCGCCAATTATTTTTTTAGAAAGGAGTTTTCAGTGAATTTATGTTAAAAATATCGGCAATTACGAATCAAAATGAATGGTTTTGGCATAAGATGACAGAATTAATACATATACTTTCTATAGAATGTAAATACGCAAGTATTGTGGATTTTTGAAAAAAAGAGAAGATAAAAACCCTGGCATAAAAATGTTACATCATATAAAACATGAGACAAAATTACAAGACTATTTATTACAGCTGTTATATTCAGTAATACTTAATTATTTAGAAATTTTAGAACAAACATCTATATGAATAAAAGTATGAAAAAATAACAATTATTAAATTTCATTTATTCCTTAAACAAATTTATTTAGAATTCTCAATTTTCAAATACAATAATAACAGTCACATAGATAGGTGAATATGTTTTTAAGCTGCAAAAGGCAAAAACTCTATACGAAATTAAAATAAGATTTGTTTTAAAATAAATGCATTGACAATACATAAAAATACATTATCATGGAAAATGCGAGAGACAGAAAGCAAAATACAAAAACGCGACAATACTATACGGACGTTGTGTAGACGAAACAATTTTCAACATTAGGTCAGGAGTGCTTATACACAAAAAAGCCTGTGACAAGCAGCTACAAATAAATGATTACTGGTGATTAGAAAATGCAGAAAGGAGGTCATCAAGTGCGCTTAATCGACGATAAGCCGCCGCTTTCAAATTAAGAGCCATTTCAACCATCTGCTCGACTAGAGTTGTGTGACGAGTCTCCTCAGTGTGAAACGTTTTCAGCAAGTCAATTAGTTCATAGATTTGATCCTGCGTCCAACGATTACCATTTTGCATTGATGAAGCAGTTTCCTGGGTGACGACAGGTGCATTCGTTTTAATGGACGGAGAATAGCGAAGATCAGATTTAACACGAAGATCATGAGCATTTTGAGAATCAGTGAAGTGATCGTTTGATTTAGGATGGTCGGAATTGGTAAGGTCATTATTGTTATTGTTTAATCGGGGGTCGGCCGTTTGGGATTGATTGATTGATTGGTTGATGAGACCGTTTAATAACTGCGAATTAATGAGTAAAGTAGGATTTATAAGAAGGGATGTCAGCCCATTATTAATCAATGAGTTGGTCATGTTTTGTGCACTTTGTGTGACGTTAGTTTCATCTAGCTGATAAGGCTGCTGCTCCTGGCGGAACTGCTGATTCTGTAAATCTTGCATCAGTGACTGCGCTGCGGCAGATAGTAGAGATTCAAACTTTGAGGCATTGGAATTAATAGTTGCTTCCTCAGATTGTGGAAGAGGCTGATGATCACATAATTTATCATTTTTAAGATAGGCCGGCTCTTCGGCATCTTTATTAAATTGGCGGGCTAGATGTTTACTCGTCAGTTTAGGGTGGCGTAGGGTTTTCCTTTCCTTCTTAACGTTGGGTGATGGTGAATTAGAGCTGATTTTTTTGAATGGAGTTAAAGATGAATTTGGAGAGGCAACTTGAGAAATACCATCTAGATCGCCCGGATACATTTCTGTTACAAGACCAGACATTCTTTTTAAAACATCGGCATTTCGAAGGGACTTATTAGGATTTACTAAACTTAATCTGACATCTCGGCGTAGATTTTTCCACTTGTTATAACAATGCTTAGTAGTAATTTGTGGATATTGTGATGATAATTCCGCACCAATCTGAGTCCAAACATTCGCATGAACACCGCGACTTTTGAACAGAGACAGTCTCTGCTCGACCATATCTAATAGTAGGTGCACTTGCTTGTTGGTCCAGTGAATCTTTTTGTCAGCCCCAGTGCATGGTGATTGTAAAATATCAAAGTCATCTTTAAAAAGTTTACTTTCTAAATCAGACGAATCTTGCTGTCCTGAGAGGCTGTCATCCAGACAATTATCTTGAATATCTCGTAGTCTTTCATTCTTTATTGGTGTATAGGAGCCAGTTGTGGGTGCTTCTATCGTCGGAGTAGACACAACTGATCGCTGATCATGATCACCGCTGGAAGAATGGACATCGAATTGTTTATTTAATGATGGCAAACATTCTTCAAAGTCTAACTTTTCCGATTTTATGGGTAACTTCATTAATGGGCTGGCAATAGGTGTGGATCGATTCATTATAGTGTCATCTTGATCCATTACATCATCGGGAAAACTGGGACTGGATTTAATGGGACTATTTTCACAGGATGTCATGATTGGTGAATGAATTCAATGTTTGATTATTATTGATTTATCTGAAATAAAAAGAATGAAAATAGTTTTTCAGATGCACAATAACTAAATCCATTTCCATTTGTTGCAAAAAAGAAAACTGAACTATTAAAATTGAAAACATAAGAATTAGAATATATTGAAACTTATGTACAGACATTCTATATTTCATAATTAAAAAATGTTTGATACCTTCAGAGGATCAAGATTTCATCCACATTATAAAATATATCTCAAAGGGATATCCATCGTCATCCAAACTTCTAAAATAAATAAAACATGTAAAACTAAAATAAATAAAGCAATGGATAGTTTAAAATCTAATTACAATTAGCTCTTTAACATTTTCAGTCTTGAAAAGTTGAAATTAACCTATTCTACTCTAAAATTCTATATTCTGGGATTTCTAACATGCATGCATGCTGGAACACCAGGTCTTAGCCAATCAGTGCATTATAAACCTGCCACACTGATGATAATCAGATAATATATGGAGTACTGAAGAGAGCATTATTTTTTCTTATTGCAATACTGAGATTCTTCATTTTAAGACAATGTTGGTGCAGAACAGGTTAAGCCTGGGTGACTTTGAAAATTATTGTAAGACAACATATCAGAAAAATTAAATAAATCCATTTCTGAAAAACATAATAAATATGTCTTAATTGCATAAAACATGAAGATGTTGAGGCAAACTTTAAAAAATTTAAAATTTATATTATCTTTTTTGTCAGTCAGAATGCATACATTCCTTTAGAGTTAGCAATCAATACCATTCCAGAGCTGCATGCAGTGTTGTGGAAAGTTGTATTGATTGAATGAATGGCTTTAGTGAGAATTTAAGAGATTTTTATGATCTACATGCATGCCACTACACCTTGCTATCAATCATAGTATTATAATAATAAAAATTGATAGTATATTTGGTGACTGACTATTAGATAGTCATTAATACCAGGGCAGGCAGTACATTAATGAACTGACTATCTAATAGTCAGTCACCAAATATACTATCTATGCATTAGCAGTGCTTGGTGCCATTGATTGAGTATAGTGATGATAAAGTGCCAACTGAATCTGGTGATTGCCTCATTGGTTTTGAAAGTCTGCATACAGGCCTGCTATTACTATTTTTCTCCTGCTGGATAAAATGTTTGATTACACACTTTAATATTAAACAATTCTTTTTTATATTAATAAGACTTAGTTCTTCTTAATATCTAGTTAACTGCTTAAAAAATTATCATTGTAACCTTATTTGTAATAAAAGCTATTGATAAAAGCAATATGCTATATAAAATATATAAATATTCATGTTTAGATTTTATAAAATTGTTTCAATATTTCTTTAATAAATGAGACAAAAACTTGCCATCTTTGTAGGAAGTTGAAGTAAGATTAGTTAATTATCTTTCCAGAAATAAAATAGATCATAGTGTTTACATTGGCAAATAAATGTATACACATTCTAGTGTTAATAAATACTTACCTGGATATTTCTTAATTTAGCAGAATATGCTGTCACTTTATACCATTGATTGGCAAATATCTAGGCACATTTAGTTATGTTTAATCTTTTTGCATGACTTGTCTATTTTATTTTTAGTGTAGTTAATGCTTTCATGAATTAATCGTTTATTGTTAGAATTCAGAATGAATAAGGTATGAAATTTGGGCTAAAATGAATTATTAAAAAACATTTTTAGTAAATCTGAATAATGGCATAAGATACAATCTGCATTCATAGATAAACATTATGAGTTAAAAAGTCATTTTGCAAAATAAAAATATTCAGAATAAGTTTACTTTCTTTAAATCATATTATGTAAGTCCAGATACGTTCGGTTCTACTTTGTTAACATTTCAGACAGAGCATAAGCTTCACGGAATATCAGCTCACTAAAACTATTGCCGAAAACTGAAAAACTATTGACAAATAAATAAACTTATATCTAACGGTTTAGGTATGAAATCTTGTTTTAAAGTAGAATATAATGGAAGGTATTACTTAATTGTTTATACGAAAATATTTGATAACGATTTTGAAATAGCTAAATCGTTATTGTAGATTCTTAAACTTCATTTATCATCAGATATTAAATTTACTTTATTGTACCCCTTAATACCGGCTATATCCCATATAAACGCTTGAGTCCATAAACAATTGAATTTATTGGTATCAAGGTTGACACGATCAAAATATAAGTATAATTGCCTAATTCAGATCCTTACTTAAATTTACTCTGCGTTCATACTGAATTATAATTTCACACATTCGTACAACTTTATGTTAACATTTTTTTCTAAACAAAATTCCAATTCGACTTATTCACATTTTATAGTCTTATAAATTAATGCTCTTTATTTTGTTATATTACAAGATACAAATATTCAATCTTAATTCAGTTAAAAATACAAACATATACTTAAATGGGAGAAAGACATAAAGATAAACACTAATACACAAAAATGCACAAAGATATGATAACTCAGTTAAACAACTATTATATATATATACTTTTGTGAAAGTGAGAATAGAAAATTGATCATTATTCGGAATCTTCTATAGATATGGTCTCTATATCATTATGACGAGAAGGCTTTAATAATTTTGTAAGTTTCACACGTTTACCAAAATGAAAATCTTCATCAGACGTATCATCACCACTATCTGAGTCAACACGCTGAGACAATAACTTGCGCTTCTTAATGATTGAGTATTTGCTCTGATTAGAATGATTAGATTCGGCCGGCAATTTATTCGTGGATTGTTGAGTAACATTTGTGGCTTTTTCGTGAGATGTGGAAGCGGCATTCTTAACATCACTGACAATCATTGTGTTAATCAAAATGGGCATTTTAATTTTCCAATCATTCTTTTGCTTTTCTATCAGATAAGCTTTAGGTCCGGCTACCGTATAGGAGATGGTGGTGTAAGCTGTGAAGAGAAAGTCTTCTTTTAGATATTCTTTGATGATAAGCCAAAGCACTACATAACCGTATCGATCCTGCAAAGTTTTGCCAAGACTGATGGGTAAATATATTGAATATTTGGCAACGTAATCATTCGCAATTAACAGTTCAACAAGCTTAGAACCGGTGATTTTAGTATGTTGACCTTTCTTACTCTGATTTTTTAATAGATCGAGAATACCAAGAGTAAATTTTGTTATATCAAGATAATCAATTTCAGCGCCTAAAATAGACAGGAAAATCTTTAAATAATAAGCATGCGATATGCCCCAACAATTTGACAGCGAAACTAATGACGTAATCAATGATCACCTTTACTATTTCTCCTGCAGTTATCACACATCTCCTGGCACATCTCCTTTCGATAAGCTTCATGAAAATTATCCGCGAGGACATGTCGTCGACACTTTTGTCTTTCCATGCAATATCTGGCCATCAAATAAAGCTTCGAAATGCCTGAAATGAAATAGATTCAGCAGCATGTATTTAAACCGTATTTATAAGTAGTATAGATCTATCAGTAATTATATATTACCTATTTGCTCGGACATGACCATCGTGCTGAGACGAAATACATCAGAGAATCGCCACATAAGAATACAGTCGGCATTTTGATTATTCCTGCCAGCTCTACCAGACTCTTGGTAATAATTCTCAAGTGTTTTGCTCAGTGTGAAGTGGATAATGAAGTCAACATCTGGCTTATCGATACCCATGCCAAATGCTATTGTAGCTACAATCACCTACATTTATTAAGTTATGGAAGAAAGAGCAATCAATTGATCAGAGAGTCATTGAAGAGAGAGAGAGAGA